>JAPDSC010046333.1:0-31751 GCA_026290005.1 Latrodectus geometricus
CATCGTATATAACAAAAATAAATAGGTTTTTAAATAGTACTTAACTAATTAACTATAACTTAAACTATATATTAAAAACAAGATTATTATATCAACGAAGTTCAAATCTTCTAAAATATTTGGTTAGACTCTACTTTAGGGTGTCCATTTGATTCTCGCCAAGTTGTGATCGCGATTGGTCGCCAAGCTGCTCAAAATCAATTCGAGCTCTGATTGGTTTAGATTCATTCGAGGATCTGATTGGTTTATCAGATTGGTTACCTGCTTGCACTGTAATCTGCGCGAACAGGAATGGCGCCAAAAAAATCACCAAGTTCGCTAAAGCGCACCCTAAAAATTATAGTTTTACCGAAAATTCATATTTTCTCTTGTGATTATGCTATTTTCAACTATTAATTTTTCCACTTCACAATAGCGTTAATACATCCAATATCATCGCAATTTTGAAGTAATTTTTATGACAAGATCTAAACTTAATATAGTATTTTCTTTATAATTTTCCTATTAAACATTGAGCAATGTTTTATTACAATTTTTTTTTAATTTCACTGATAATATTTTATTAACATATATAACTACATGCGAAAAAATAATTTCTTGTTAAATTTTAAAAGTATATAAAGTTAGATAGATAATTTACTGATAAAAAAAACTAAACTTATGATGAAAACCTAAACTAAACTTGACTTAATAAAAACCTCTATTTTTATTTAAAATAAGTTAAAACTGAAAGTTTATCTCATGAAACTTGGCTTCTCTTAACAACGCGCGTATATCAGATAACTTTAGTTACTTTTTTGATATTCTGTAGTAACTTGAAATTATCTTAATCAGCTACAATATACAAGATACACAAGACAGTTTTTGCCGTTTTTAGTGATCCAAATGGATATAAACAACGGCAAGTGTAGCCTATTGTTAATCTTCGAAAAAATAAACATCGGCATTCCTGCAACTTGCTTACAGTTGTACCGTCCTCTTTAGGTAAATTCCGGGATACTTTGATACAAAAGCATAAATGCTTGGCAAAATTCTGCTTCACTGGGGAAGGATTTTCACCAAAGTTGATTGCCCAGTGAATAGAAAAGGTTGTAATCTGACAATGTAAGGTCAGGTGAATATGGAGGATGACACGAAGTCTCAAATCCAAGACGCAATTTCATTAATTAATATTCCTGGTCATCCGCATGAACTGCGGCCTCGTGTTATTGGCCAAGAACAGTACACCCTTGCGTTTAGTCAGTGTTGGTTAGCTCTGTTGCGATGCAGGCTGACACATTCTAATTGAATAGTGAACAGGTCCGCAGCGATTGTTTCACCGGTTGGTAACAGATAATAGTTATCCACTTGACAACTAATCCACCAGACACAAAGCATAATCTTGAGATTTTACATAGTCGTACCCATAGTGTGTAGAATGATATACTTATGTAGTTTAATATCCTATTTAATCTAAGAATATTTCCAATATATATATATATATATATATATATATATATATATATATATATATATATATATATATATATATATATGTTTCATTATTTAACTATGATTCAAAATTCTAAACACCATTTTCGAATGCTCCATAAAAATTACTTTAAATTTATTTATCAGTAATGGTGAATTTATATGATCTATCAACATGTACAATTGCATACCATAACCAACAATCAATTTACATTTTTAGTGATGCAACACCAAAGCCAAAAAATCGCTTATGTGCACTCTACTTTAAATTAATTTTTAATTAAGGAGATAAAAGTAAATTCAGTGTGTGTGTAAGAGAGAGAGAGAAACAATTTTTTAAACTTTGGAACTATATTTCTTATCACTTTATTTACAAAAATAGGTATACATTCATTCTATCATAAAGAACATTTTAAATGTATTGAGTTCTTCAACTTAAACAAGTAGTATGCGTACAAATGAAAGTATCCCAATTTGTAATTTAGAAGAAGCAAGTATACACATCACATATTAGAAGATGCATACTACTTATGATTAATTTATTATCAATGGTAGATTTTTAGTACAGTGATATTTTATATTAATGTATTATATAAATCATTGCAGAGCAGTAAATATTCTTTAATTAGAAAAGAAGAAAATTATTATGTATAGTATTAAGCAAAATTTTGAATTACTACCGAAATATATTGTGTGTGTCAGTAAAAATTATTCTTAAAGATCACCCTACACATAAAATATTTAGTCTAAAAGTATATTCTTTACATATAAAGAGAATAAGAATATTCATGTAATGTATTAATTTAAATATAAAAAGAATAAGAATATAATTTTGAATAAAAATCTTTACACTTCAAATCATTTATAAAAATTCAAGTTATATAATTTGGATTTTTTTTTATAAATAAACTATTTTTAAAAAAATAAATAATCTTATCATTGGTTAAAATGCTATTTAATTACATTTCTGTACCTATTTTTAACATTTTACTATTTATAATATTTTTCATTTAATTAATAGATCTTTTCATTTAAAAAAACTGTAAAATTTATTTATAATATCATTTATATTCCGTTTCTATATAAATATATATTCTATATAAATCGTTTATAAAATTTTTGTACGTCTATTTAAAATATATAGTTGTTTATTATTTCACCATTCAATGTTTCATTTTCACATCGTTTTCAGAAATAAAAACTAATTGCTATACAATTTGATTTTAAATCAATTCCGTATGATAATTACACGCCTTATCTCATAAAGAGAATTTTCTCATTAAATATATTTTTTAATATATTTTAAGTTAAAAATTAAATAAAACTATTTTTTTAAAAAAAATAACTAATATAAACTATGATAAAAATGTATGTATTTTAAAGTTATTGAACCATGTTCAATACAATAGATGATGAGAGCGTGTAACAGATCAATAATTATAAAAAAAGGAAAAAAAAATTTGAATTTTTAGTGAATTTGATTTTATCATCTCA
This sequence comes from Latrodectus geometricus, assembly GCA_026290005.1. Taxonomy (NCBI): domain Eukaryota; kingdom Metazoa; phylum Arthropoda; class Arachnida; order Araneae; family Theridiidae; genus Latrodectus; species Latrodectus geometricus. Next base: position 2,965 of record JAPDSC010046333.1, read on the forward strand.
TTATTATTTCAAACTCTGAAACAATGAATATTAAATACATAAGTGGATGAAAATTTAATGGCAAAGATTAGTGGAAAATTTTCAAATTTGTATTTTTTATTTTTTACTCCATGAAAGATTAGAAAATAGATCACTTTTCTTGATTCCCTGTAAAAGCATGCAACTATAATCTAAGAAATGATCAATTGAATTAAGATGCTTATGTTTTACGTTTGGTATCAGTACCATAATACACTGTTCTATACATTTAATTGCTGACCGAAAACAACAAAAGTTTAATTATTTAAAAACAGTTTATAAATTTGTATATGAAAGTTTTTACTTTTATAGTTCAAGAGAGTGATACACTATTTAAATACACGATATGCACACTGTTACTTTATTGATCTTTCCAAAACTGGCATGTACTAGTTTCTGAAAGGAGTTTCTAAATTGTTATTTAAAATTACGAAAGAAAAACTGCTTACAAATTCACTACATCAATTATTTCTTGTATGATAAATTATAATTGCAGTTTAGGAAAATCACCAGCTGAATAACTTATTATTTAAAATAGTTGTATAACATTTTACTTTCATATAAACATCAGGGTTAGCTGGAAGCTATAAATTACGTGTAATGTAAAGAAAGTTTAAGTTTAGAAATGATATTTTTTAAAAAAGTATTATAACTATTAACTATTATACAAACATCAAGATTAGCTTGAAACTATAAATTAATTGTAGCATATAGAAAGTTTAAGTTTAAATATAAACCATTTTCTTAATGATAACATGTTAAAATTCTTTATGAACTCCACATTTTTAAGTGAAATCAGAATGTTGAAAAACTACTTATACTAGCTTAGAATAATATTACTAGAAGCTGTTTTAAAATAAAATAATCAATACATCCTCCCACTACTAATTGAATAAAAAATGAAACAGCTATCAATTAAGTTTCAAATTGATCCCTAATTACATAAATTGTCTTGAATGCGTTGGTGCAAATTAAAGTTATTCAATCAAATTATTCCCTAGAAGGAAATTAACATTTCCTTTTGTATATAAATTAGCTTCCGTTTTAAAATTCAATTGATATCTTAATTGAAATAACACAATACTTTATAATTCTTTTAGCAGAGCCAACTACATCTTTCCTAATTAATACCCTATTGAGATATTTATTGAATGAAACAAAAGAACTCGAACACAGCTTTAATTTCGATTTTTTTATGTCTTTATTTTAAAAAAATAATTTGAAACTACATTTTTACTATATGAACGTTCTACTTAAACTACACACACACACAATCCCTTTTTTGATAAATAATTCATCAGGGTTTTTATCAACGTGTAGTCTTGTGTGATTTCATTAGGTTTAAATAACTGGAGCTGAACGTTCTTAGAAGTTTCGTCCCTTTTTTATTTGTTAGAGAACAAAATATTCTTTTTCAAAAAGTAAATAAATTTAATTACTATTGGACTCACTCTAAAATTATTTAAATAGTATTAACATTGAAAAATCTTAACTGCCTAATTACAATTCATTTAATAAATCACTAGTTCAATGAAGTGTTCTTAATTTCACAAAAAGAATTTTAAATTTTCTCTATAAAAAGTTCAACACACACAAATACATATATATATATATATATATATATATATATATATATATATATATATATTTGTATGTATGTATTATTAGTATATTTCTAGCTTATTACAAGAGCTCTCTCTCAACTGAACTCAGAAGTAAGTACATTATTAACGCAAAATGTCAAATCTCATGCTGCTAACAGAAGCTTCTTCTAAAAGAGATTTTGGCTTTCAGTTATAAAGTCATTCAGCACATAAACAAGATTAAAAAAATGGTGACTGGGATATTTATCTTTTAATAGCTTAAGAAATAACACTATCTGGTTCTTTAATATAGCTATGAAAATTGAAATTTAAATATATTCATTCTCTTAAATAACTTCTAGTATATTTTTCATATAATTAATAATAAGAGTAGATGTAACTGAGAAGTAGATTTTTTGGTTATCTTTATTGATCGAATTATTAAAAAGCATTTTCTACTGCAATGTCAGAAGAAACCTCGAAAGATCCCTCACTAAAAATCTACTACTACTACACTCTTGATGCAGCAAACACTTTTGAAATATCCATGACTTAGTGCTGATTTCATGAAATTAAATTGATTGAATAATATTCAATATAACTTTAGTATTATCGAATCTTACATTTTCTTGAGAATCATTAAATGTAGACAAACAGAAACATATGTTTAAACAGCATCAAACAGTCCCGATATGTCCCCATCTTGCCAAGATTAAGTGTTAATTGTAAATATAAATAGATTGTGCATGGTTCAAAATTTATAACTTCTCTGTAATACAAAAGTTGGGTATATTATTTTTTGCATATTATTAATGGTTTTTTTACATAACTGTTATATGAATATTAAGAAAAACACAAATTATGAATGTAATGAACCGTATTGCTTTTATGTAGTTTTGTTATCATTGCCTTCATACTTCCTAATGTAGTAATCATAGCTATCAAAAATAAAGTTAATTTAATCTTAATAAAACTTCGAATGTCAAATTTAATGTTTTATAATATTTTAGCGCACATATATAAGTTTCTAGATTAATTGAACATTCTCTCTTCTGAATTATGTCAATGAAATATACTAAATAGATTCAATTTTTTTTCGTTACAGGAATTTTTCTCATTGTAAAATATCACAGGAACTTTCCGAAAATCAATCGAAGATAGATCGTATCCAGTGAAAATTGGCGGAAGGGGGAGGAGAAGGAGGTAAATAAAATATAAGAGAAAAAGAGGATGAGCACAGATCTTGAAAAGCAGAAAATAAACGAAAAAGATTATTATGAAAAAGATGGAAAATTCGACGACGCAGATAACTCTGATCTAAAAAAAGACCCTGACGCTGAAGAATCAACTGAAGACTCTCCTCTAAAAGGTAAAGATTCTAGCATGGATAGCAAAGAAAACGAAGCTAACAACCCTGGAGGCGAAAAATCTGCCAAAGAAGGAGCTAAAGGCCTGGGAGAATGGCTGTCTAAATCAAGAGTGAAATGGTGGATTGCTATACTTGTGGCTATTATCCTGTTGACTGTAGTCCTTGTAGGGACTTTACTTGCTGTTGAAGATGATGACTATGACATACCTGATGATAGTATAAGACTGGTCAAGGTAATAAATTTAATCTTTCTTGGTTAGCTTTCATGTTATTAATTAAGTTTCCATCTTTGTATGTTCTAAATATCATTTTAATATTTGAGATGCATACCATTGTTGTTTTAATGTTCCACATATGGTGTTTTAGATACAGAGCACACACCTAGTATTTTAAACTTGTTATTTTATCCAGCCTTACTCCTTGAATCTATTTAACTTTAAAAGTTTATTGTTAAAAATTTAATGATAATTATTGTCACTTTTTTTAGATCACAATAAATGAAGTATTTATTTCTACTCCAAAAATCATTAATAATGTCTGCGTATTGTAGAAATGTTTAATATCATAACTGAAAAAACTTTTGACAACATATTATTACTATCGGAAATATTGCAGTGATATCTTTCGAAATAAAAAAAAACAATTCATTACGACGAAAAAAAAAAATTAAGTTAAGAAAAATTACAATTCTTTAATGAGTTCAAAGTTTACATATGGTTTACATATGCATAAGTAATACTGAATTCATAATTTCTTACATTTAGACTTAAAATTAATAAATTCATGTTCTCCAATGTTGAATCAAATATTTTCTGCCCAATGTAGGCATATGTAAATTTCACAAAACAGCTTATAGTTTCAGAGTGTATGGACTCAAATCGTTTTGTAATTGCTTGGAAACATCACTTGAAAGAATCGGTTATAATGACAACTAGCTATGAATAGTTCAATACGATTTTTTTTATATTGGGAAAATGATTTTAAAACTACGAAACTATTGTAAAGAGGACTGAAAAAGGTCATAAATAAATGTTACAGCTTCTGTAAATCACTGCATCGAAATAATAGCATGTAGTAACAGCGTAAACAGAAGTCTTCCCCTCCTAAGTTATGTTCAGAACTAACAGTCACCACCGGATCTGATGATCACAGCGAGAATTCATAATGAAATAGGCATTTACAAAATGTTCAATAAAATAGGACTTGATGTCAAAGAAAATTCAACTTGAATTATGCCCAAAATTCAGAGTTTGTACGGCTTCACAAAAAAAGGAATCCATTTAATTGCTGCAAAAAAAGAAAAACATTTTTGTCACGTTCTGATTGCCTTTCTATTTACTGATGAAACGAAGGCTATTTTTACGAATAATTCATGAAAGGTTTAAATTTGAAGGGTGTCAGAAATTTGAAATTAACTTTCAAACATTATGGAACGTTACTGTTTCAGTAAAATATCAATATAGGTAAAAATAAAGATCATATGACCGTTCACATTTACACTGGTAATCCAGATATATGGGGAGGAGATCTTAAGGAGTAATGTAAGATTTAGACGAACCCATGAGATGTATGAGGTGTACATATTACATATTATGTGCAACAAGCACATATTTACCGTGATAATTCCTATCATTATCTAGATATTGAGGGCGTATATGATCAGCAAAGTATATTGATGTTAATTAGATAATAAACTTATGGCATTGTTTTTACAGATCATTTTGCATATAAATACATTCCTCCTAGACATATAAATGTTGAGGACTTCCCATTTTATACAACATTTATAGGTCTTTAATTATTCTGTATATTTCATTTTACCCCAATTCTCTTCTCTACATTTCATTATCATTCCAATTTTTCTACATATAATTAAACATAGCATGAGGAAATGTTTAATATTCCCTTTGATTTTTTGTGTATGTATCATGATATTATATATCATTCTAGAAATATATATGAAATTAATTTTACAATTTACGACATTGTTAGAAATTATGCAGATAAATTTAGATATGAGTCTAATTTAGAGTTAATTGTTTAATTGCTAATCAACTTAAAAACCATCTGCAACCATTTTAATGTGTATACAGTCATGAATAAATTGGTTAATTAATAGAACGCATAGTAATCATTTCAAAATCAAAAACGAAAGTGTTTTGCAGTCAATTTCTTAAATTTAATATGTTATGAGAAAAATTTTTTTCCTGATAACGAAATATTTAAACTCTTCAAAACTATAGTTTCGCTTTCCTTAAAATAGAAAAATATAATTTACTCTAATTAAATTTGATTTCAATGATTGTGTACCGAGAATGGTATATAAATTATTTTGTGCCACAATATCAGTTTAATCAGCACATAAAGGAGACAAATGAAATCAGAATAATATTTATTGTTTTTGAAATTATTCTAATAATATTTAAGTATTTTATGTCCAATTAAACCTGAATTAACAAACAGTGCATATTTTATGAAATTAAAACCATTTCAGACATTATATTAATAAATGGTTAATGGTGTAATTTTGTTCGAAATATTTTGATTCATAATATTATAATAAATAAAGCATAATTTCAAATTGCTGAGAATTAATTTTTTAAGATTAATCATGCTTGAAGCCATTGTTTAATATTGTTATATGATTGTTAAATATGATGATGATGAAATCAAGAAAGCAATTAAAGTTTTCTTTTCTTTTCTTAATAAAATTTTTCAAAAATTTTTTCCTTTAAATTATTTTTTAATTATGTATGCTTTGAGTTAAAAGACTTCATTTTTTAATATTTTTTTAATCGCAAGTGTGTTAAAGTTTTTGTTTTGCTTTATATTTATATTAAGATGAATCTAAAACATATTTTTTATCTGAAAATATGAATGAAAGTTATCTTTGAACAATTAATTTTAAAGTAAATGGTATATGGGCATTAATGTAATGATAGTTATAAATTATATATAAAATAACAAAAATTAATTATAATTTTGAGTAATATGTTAAGTATTTAACAGAATTTAATATTTGTAACTGAAAAAAAGTTTATTCAAAACACAAACTTACTTATTGAAGTTTAATATAGAAATCAAACAATTTAACTGAGAAATGATCTAAATAAATATTTTTTAGTGTTTTTTTATTTCTTAATGTCCTTTCTCAGTATAGGCCTTAAAATATTTAAATTAATTGCATCTTTCAATGATTTTAAGAATTTTAAAAAATGTATGTAGTGATGCAAGTTTAAGCTTCTTACACAAGCTTAATCTTAAATTTATATTTTTTAGTTGTGGCCGCAACCAAACAAGCCCAGAAACATCATTAATTTTGTCCACGGCTCATTACCAATAGAAGGACGTGTGTGGCCAGATCTAACAAAGCAACTTGATGAATTACTTAGCAGATATCAGCCCAACATCAATCGAAGCAAGAACGTAGTTGACTGCTACGGCAGCAATCCACGCATCGAAAAGCACAACGTATGCAAATTCGACATCAAGCCCCTCGAGTTAGGATGCAGCAAAAAGATGAACTATGGATACGACCAGGGAAAACCTTGCGTATTTCTGGAATTCGCGAATATCAGCGGTTGGAATCCAGAACCATACACAGCCAGTGAATTGAAGTACTACGCAAATGTATCAAATGTGTCTGCCTCGAGCGTCAATAACATGGTATACCTAGATTGCAAGGGAGATACGCCTGTTGATCAAGAAAACATGGGAACTATCTTTTACACACCAGATCGAGGCTTTCCGACCAAGTATTTCCCATACCGAGGCCAGCCAGAATACATGTCACCAATTGTAGGAATAAGATTCCATAATCCAGCAGTTGGTGTGGCCATTTCAGTTACCTGCAAGTTTTGGGCAAAGAACCTTAATCATACAGACGACGCAGTTCCGAGCGGACAGATAGACTTTAATCTTTTAGTGGATTGAAGATCCTGGCAGATGAACACACAAGCACCCTATATAACAGCAAACATAAACCTGCGATGCATTAGCATCCTCAATAGCCTTTCTTTATTTTCTGAGTCCCTGATTATTATGAAAAATTTTTTATGTTAAATGTAAGTTGTAAGAAACCCAAATGGAAATTTATTAGAAACAATCCAGGAGCTGAATAAATTGTGCCAAACTCACAAAATGTTTAATCCCAGAATAATTTAAGGAAATATTTCAAATGTGAAACATGTCATGATATTTCAGAAACTTAGTGCTACGAAATCTCTCTTGTTAACATGTAAATATTGAAATGAAAGTACAGGGTTGTCCTTACAAAATTCGAAGTTAATTGCCAGAGATGTTTCATCACTTTAACTGAAGAAATGGATTTTCTTGGAAAAACATAAGCAATGTAGGATTTGATTTGAACTATCAAAAGACGGAACTTAAAAATGATTCGTAAGAAAAAGATACCAAATTGCTGAATGTGTTACGTCTGTAGGCATATACAAAATGGACACACATTTTGGTGAGGGAAGTTAAGCATTTGTACTTTAAATGAGGTTTCCTTGAAGGAAATACTCTCAAACCAATTGTGTTCATAATAATCGAAATGCAACTGTTTACTTTTAGTAGAATTTTTTCAATTCTACATTTATTCATTTCACCATAGTTGATACACGATTGCAGCATTTATTCTTCAAAGAAAAAACAGATACATTTTATGGTATTTCCTTAATGGCAAAACTCAATGTTTAAAAAAGATTATGTTCAATATACAAAATCAAACTTCTAAAGTTTTAGGTTGTTAAAAATTTGTTTCTTTGAAATAGTTTTTAGGTAAGTAATTGAAATAATAAGCATGTTATGAATGAATTTTTGTTTAATTATCTAGGTATAGATATTATTAGAGAAATCTCAATTGTTTAATTATCTAGGTGTAAATATACACGAAATTTCAACTAATTTACTATATTTTAAAAGTTTGTGCATCATTTAATATAAAATATTTTAAGCATAAAATATTATTTATTTGAAAAATATATGTTACAATTTAACATTTTACAACTATTGTTTAACTATTTCAAAATAATAAATATTATTATATTAATATGCAAGACTTTAATCATATGTATTTGCGTGGATGAAAATAACAATATATTTCTGATTTATGAAAAAATAAAATTTTATTGCTAAATAATACAAAATTAACATGTTTAAATCTTACTAGAATTTATCAATGTTTCAGTTTATATGATAAACTATTATAGGATTATTACACCTGCTTTGCTCAAAATGACGTGTTGAATGTAATTTTAGAAGCTATTGAGTAATTGGATATTTTGTACAACTTTCTTCGTTCCTTGAATATAATAAATAATGATTGAAAAATATTTGCAAGCTGTAAATTTTCAGATTCGAGTATTTTAGAGAAATGAAACTATTTTTTCAAACGAAAACATTTAGTATGGACCAAAAGTTAAAAAAATAAATATTTTAACTAAAATGTAATCAAAATAAATATAAAAAATATACAAGAATTTATGAATGAACTACCTGTCAAAATAAAAAATAAATTAAGTAATTCTTTTTCCATATAAAATTTAAAATAATTATTCCTTTTGATTAGAAAATATTAAAATTAATTTTAATGTGTATATAAAATATGAATAAATTATTGTTTTGGTTAAGAATCAAATTCTATTTTTAATACATTTTTATCAAACATCGGATAAATTATTAGAAATAAAAGCACATAAATTATTAAATTATCAGGTACGTTGTATATAATCAAGAATCTTTAAAACTTTTTATGACATTATAATTTTTTGCTTCTCATTTATAGGAATACAAAAAAACATTTCTTGTGACTATGTGTCATGCATATATTTATTTCAAATTTTCTTAAATTTGTAATTTGGATAAATATAAAATTGCCTTAAATTGTGAGATAATAATTAAATTGAGAAAATTTATAACATCAAATTGTGTAAAAATAGTTTGCTTTAATTGTAGCAGGTAAAATAACTTGATGAGAAAATAATTTGTTTAGAAAGAACTGCATTTCAACTAAATGGCTTACTAAATGAAATTATGCTCATGGTAGTATTGCTGTACATAAAAAAAATGTTAGTTGGATTTTCAACTAAAAATATTTTAGATGTTGACTTGTTGCCACCTGAATTTGGGTAATTGTATTATATAAATTTCTCTTGTTGGGGAATTCATCCGGTGATATGTGTTTTTGTCACATGTTTTGTTGTGAACATATTAAAATTTACTATGCTTGCAATCTTTAAGTCTTGTTACATCGTTTTAACACAAGATGTTACATTGCATGCATACTTGTGTAACTTGTATAAATTGTTATAAGATGCAAAAGTAAATTGTGTATTATGCAATTTTAAACTTAATTGAAGATAACTGTTGAATATACAAAGTTACAAAATGTAACAAGAGTTAAATTCAGTTACTGTATACAGTGTTCTCACTCTGCTTAATCTTATGTAGTTGTGATATATGTCAAAAGTTAGATATATAGATATCACTGTGTAATATATTCTATGAAAATGTTAATGTTTAGTTTTTCACGGAAAAAATAAACGACCAATTGTTACATTTAACAATTCCTGAGTAATTAATAATCTGACTCTAATTTCTTATAAAATATGTCATGCTTTGTCTTCGAATTTCTTTTTATTATACAAAGTTCAAAAAAAAATATTTTAAATCAATATTAAATTAATAGCATAGTTTAAGAGTTAAAAAGTAAAATTATACATTTTTAACCAAATATGTAAGTTGGAAATAATATTTATTCCACAACATAATGTAAAATTATATGAAACCAAATGCATTTGGTCGCATATGTTTTCCTATATGTAAAAATATTGTTTATTTCTATGACCAATTCCACAATTTTAGGCTCATGTTGTACAGACTTACATTTTGATGTTTGCAAATTTTAGCAATTAATTCTGATTGCAGAAACTTTTTGCTTAAAACTAAAAATTCAATATCTTGTACATGTATAGTTGAAAAAAACTGTATTTTATCAAAGCTGTTATAATAGATAAATACATTAATGTAAATAACTGCACTGCATTGAATTCATGGAATTTTTCAACAGATGTATTTTTGTTGCGATTTCCATTTTTCTGACTTTTTGAGCAAGCAGAAAATATATTCAAGTAACAGCGTTCTAATCATCAAGTAATAAAAATTCACGCTTAAATATTAAATTATATTAAGAATGAAATATTTTTATTTACATAGTTCAAAACAGAAAGAATCTGTTGATTTCATTAAAGATATTTTTATGAGTAGAACTTTATTTGGCTCCAAAGTAAATTCATTTAGTTTAAAATATTAAATTTAAAACTGCTGTGAAACACAAAAAATACAGAAAAATAATTGCTTTTTTTAATATTTTTAATACTTATATGATATATATTATGATTGAGTAAATATTTTTAATAATAACTTATTTTCTTTACTGATTATAAATTACGAATTAATTATTATGACTTTTTTAATCTTATAAAAAATATTAATTTTAATTTCAAGTTATATATAATATGAAAATGCATTCATTAAAAAATTTAGCATGCAGTATCCTTTAATTATTTTTAGTTAATTAGAAGAAAAGCACAAGTAAATTTTAAAATATTTTATAATTGTTATCAAAATGTTTTGTTTTTAAAGTATTCATTTTTAAGTAACTAATAAAATTAACTGCGTGCTTATCTAAGAATGAAATCATAATGAAATAGTTATATTAAAATCGAAATTAATTTTAAAATAAATAATCTATTAAACAATTTTACTGATTATTTTCTTCACATAATAGAATTTTTATTATATCTGTAAAATAACTATCATTTTAATTTATTAAGGACAGCATTTGACATTTTAAAGAAGCATGATAGGCAATTTAAAGCCTATTTATAGATCTTTAGAACGCCTTTCTTGGATATAATATTGTACCTGTCTATATAGTCCCTGTTTATTGAGCTAAGCTTATTGTCGTTCTGTGTTATTCTGTTTGTCTTTGCAAAAATAAAATTATACTTCACAAAACTATTCTTTTTCTTTGATAAAATTAAAAATCTATTCCTATGAATAAAAGCGTGTATTCATCTTTTAAATATTTAACTTAAACCAAAAATGCTTCCTTTTATAAAAATTAATGATTAAACATATACGGAGCATGACTTTTAAAAAAGCAAACATTAATATGAATTTATTAATTGCAAAAAAACCTTACCTTATTTCAGTATAATTTTAAATGTCTGTATCATTTGGCTTGATTCAAGTAATTGGTATCAAATTTATACTAAATAATTAATAATTAACATCAAATGATTGCTGAGAGGGTATAAAATACATTGAAAAATCTAAAATACATTATTTGAGTGAAATTAAAAATTTTAAATATTTGTATTACTTGGCTAGTTTTAGATAATTGATATCAAACTAATATCAAATAATTGTAGGAGAGATAATTATTCAAAATGTACTCATATTAAATAAATTTAATAGTAATAATTTTATTTATAAGGAATAAAAGTTTAATTTTATTTAATTTAAATACTATATTAAGTGATACAAAAAATTATTTTAGCTAACAAATTTTATTATCTTACTAGATTCTAGCTTCTTATACTGCTAAAATTGGATATGAATCACAGATTCTATGACAGAAGCAAATTTCAATTTATTTAATTCAGATTGGCTCTTAATGATTAATATTTCAACATACGTAACATATAAAATTTAAAGTGCTTACATAGGATACTTAACATATGACAGTGAAAATGAGCAAGCAAATGATCATCAAATTTAAATCATGCACCTCCAATTTACTAAATATATATTCAATAATTATATTTAATTCTTTCAATTCTTAATTGAAAGGTGGATGTACATAATATAAAGATTCATTTTGAAAAGGACCAATCACTAATGAATTTATAAAGATATAAAATATGCCCCAATAATTGTATTTTCCTCTAATGACTAAATTTCTTTATTCTTCCATAAATTATTTAAAAATTACTCGGACAATTCTTTTTTAATTATTAGTTTCACATTTTAAATATATAAATCATTAAAGATCAATTTCAATACAATTTTAACGTATCAAAATTTTAAGTATAATTATGTATGATGAATTCAATTTTAATGAAAATTTTAACCTTTTATAGAATATATAAAATAAAATTGTAACATTCATGCTCCTTACTCTTATTAAAATATTTCAAATTTTTAATAAACAAATCTAAAATTTAAATTTACTGACTTATTTTTATTATTATTATCTATCTACTATTTAGATAAATAGACTTACACAATATAAAAAGCACACATTTAACTGAAAAATAATAACATAAATATTCAAAGCCAAATTATATTTCCCTCCAAAATTTTCATTTTTCAAATGTATGTTTTTATAAAATTATTTTTTGATTTATTTTAATTTATAACCCTAATATAAAGCTGACTAAATATAATTTTATTTTTCTTCTCTTAAATGCGAAACTTGATGAATTTTGTTACTTTCGTAAATGATTGTAAATTATAATTTTTATTCAATTGATTCCTTTAATTAAAAGCTCAAAATAAATTCCTTAACAGTGTTTTAGTCATTTCAAAATAATTAATAAATTTCCTCTTAGTCATTAATTACAGATTATATATAAGTTACATTCAACTAATAGAATCAATATGCTAAGTGATGTTACTTCAGCAATCATCATTTTAATATACCATTTTATGAAACAACACAACATATGCTGTTTCCTGAAATTTTGTGTAAACAAATTACGTTTTCCTTTTACCTTATGAAAAGTTTACATTAAACTAAGTGCTAATTTAAGAAAATGGAGCAGGATTATATTTCCTAGCTTTCATCGTATTCTTTATTTCTTAACAGATTGTTTCGAGCATGGCTTAATGGAAGAAAATAAATTACTGTGGCTTCAAATTTTCATCTGGCTTAGGAGTTTAACGAAATATCTAACAATAAAGTTTCAGCATTCATTGTATGGGTATTCAGCATGAAAGTTCTAGGGAGGCATTCAGTACTATATGAAAAGCTTCAAGCCTTTGTTTCAAACTTTAATTATACATGGATAAAACTACCTAAACTTTGTACAAAGCATACCGTTCAGCTTAACGTGAATACGGTTTCAGTGAAAGATTTGTTAGGTTATGGCTTAATATTCCTACTTAAACGCTAATCGTTGTTACAGATAATTGCTAATTGCGAGGAAAATGTATCATATATATATAAACTAAGAAGGTTTTTCAAATATTAAAATTTCAATTTAAACTTTTTAAAACTTTATTTCATCTACGTTGATATGTTTTATAATGAAATTGCAATGGATCTTACACAAATGAGAAAGAATATTTTTTTAAAAAATGAGAAAGCTTTGCAGCTCAAACAATATTTTAAAATGAAGCTTTTTATAACGTTTACATTTTATTGGAAGTCTTCTTAAAATTAGCATTTTGGATTCAATGAAAATTACATTTTGTTTTCAAAAATGCTGATGAAGATACGTTTTCAAAAAACTGCATACCGGTTATTGAATGAATATTTTTTCCTCAGTAAACTATTGTTAATTAAATGAATTCAGTTGCAAAAAATTCACCAGCAAATAACATGCAATAACAAATACAAGACTTGTAATAAATTATTTGGTAATATAAAAAGGATTTTTAATTAATCTTGAAAAGTAAGAGTTTAAAACTTTTTCCAATATATTATCATCTGTATATTTTAAAAATTATAATATCTAAATTTAAACATGTTAATAAAATTAAATATTGATAAAAAATATAATTCTTTTCATAATAATAAGTAAGACAGTTTATTGGGGCCGCGTAGGCCTGGTTGGTTAGGGCGTCATTCTCGTTACCAAAAGGTGGTGAGTTCGAATCCCGGCTTAGCCGAAGATCCGTCGTGTTCACTAATGGCGACTGGGGCACGTTAAATCCGTCGGGTCGAAATGTCCTCCATGTTCCCATAACAAATTAATACCTCTGGGGGTGGTTTGAGCAAGGCTTTGGAGCTTCATTGGTTTCAATCTCCAAATTGGAAGTTTCAGGTGGTGCTGCCATCTATGAGCCTAAAGTCCTACTTCCACCTTCGAATGAGTGTGCTCTATTAAATCGGAAGACCCTCCTTCTCTGGCTTCATTCACCTAGTCTCTGAGACGGGCGGGCTTGGCGTCGCCAAGTGTCATTAACAACAAGACAGTTTAGGTGGTCTGTAAGTTTAAACAAATTTCCATGTGTAACCAAATCCAATACAATCACAACTTTTATTATATTTAATTGTAGCAAAATATAAACAAAGGAATCATACTCTTTGAATTATATAATTTGTACTATTTAAAGAGCTACTGCGTTTTAAGAAGATAATACAGTTTTTGAATTAAGCGATTTTTTATTATTTTGTGTTCGCAAATTTACTCAAGTTTTGTTCTATGGAAGAACTTGAAATATCTTACACTTACCAAAATATTGATATTTATCTTAAATAATTACATCGGCATTTAACAAGCGTCTAAACATATTCTTCATACTTTTGATAATCTACAATCTTCATTCAATCAATCATAATCTTAATATACTTCATTAGTATATGCTCCTTAAAATAAAGTAAGTATTTCATTTACGTTTTCCTAAAAATTTAATTATTTTATATTAATAATTTTATAATTGTTTTAGGAAACATTTCAAGTGTCTTCTCAAGAAATTGAAGAAAATATAAATTGTATAAAATCGCTTAGTCACTTGAAAATTTCAACTCTAATTAAAACGTATTTAAAATTTGAAGTGTTTGGATTCCACTTAAAAACTGAACAGCTTAAGGTATTTGAAAAATAAAAGTTTTAAACACTTTGCATGTAAAACAAAATGCATTTAATCACAAGCAAATATATTGACTCTGAATAGTTCTACGCCATCCTTGTTCTCCATAAAATAATTAAAACTTCAGAAGAAAGAAGTATAGAAGTTTAAGTTATTTTCTACTTTCTTAATTAATCTTTCATAATATAATCAGTGTTTTCATCAGCAAATAATGCGCAATGTTCTATATTTAAAATTTTAAACAAATAAACCATTTTTCATTATTTACATTGTTGTAGCATTTTTAAGAAAACTATGGTCAATTAATTTAAAATGAATATTACAAGGAAATTTAATTCCAGAATATTATTCTCCAAGTTGTATTTAAAAAGAAAAAAAATGAAAGTGAAAAATTTAATTTTAATTTATTTAGAGACCCATTATTTACCATATGTGTAAATAAAATTATGAAAAGAAAAAATATGTTAAATCATGTAATCATTCTACGAACAATATCAACAAATTGTTTTTCATTAATCAGTCAGAATAAGTAAATTCAACAAGCAGAGATAAATTTCGTCATTACCTCAACAGTTATTAAAGTCATAACTAAAGCAATATATGAAAGTTAATACAATAGTTTGCTGTGCTATTGCTTTTTTCTAATGAAAGGATTTTCGAAATTACATGTGTTTTTAAGAAAATATACAAAAATTGCAGAAAAATCTATGCTTCAAAAAAATCTTTAAGCCATTTTGAAAAATTTCGAACTGAGAAGATAAAACAAATACAAACACGTCCTACAAATATCCCTTATTCATAATGTTACATCAGTATTAATTTATTTATACATACTTTTTAAGAAAGTAAAAAACAACATATTATGAATGAGCCTGAAATTTAAACTCTATCTCAATTATGTATTCATTATTAAGACATTTTAGTTTATAATATTCTTTAGGATAAATTTTGATCATTAGTTTCCTGAATATTTAAAATTTTACCAGTCTTTTAATGTTTTGCAAGCCTTGAAATGCTTATTATATTAAAAGTAAAAAAAAAAGGTAAACATATTTTTTTACTTAACTTTAAAGATATATAACTTATTGATCTTAATGACAAATCCTTAAAAAAATATTTATAACTGCTGAATATAGAAGCGCAAACAATCGAATGCATTAAAATAAATTTGAAAATGTAGTAATGCATTATTACTATACTTAATTTAGTATAGTAATAATGTATCCTTTCTTCATGCCCATGAAGGTTTCATGCACTCAATTTATATCTTTGTCAATCAAATGAAAAAAGACAACATCAAAAAAATAAACTTAATTACATTATTTAATTTTATCGTTACTTTTTATAAACATTATTATTTTTAAACTAAGTTTTATGTATTTAAATTGAAATCACATACTTTTCGTTGTTTTTATTATTTGCATATTTATTTGGGCTCACATATTTATATATGTTCAATAAATTTAGTTAAGTTAGCTACATTTTATTATATTAAAATGTTATTAATTTTAATATTACTATATTTAATAATATAACTCCTTATTTGTATATCTTTTCACTTTGTATTTTTGACATTGTATAGTTTTGTGATAAAAGGAAAAATGGAAATTTTAAACTTCTATTTTTATGTGTTTGCAGGAAACAGTATTTGTAACACATTTGTCATTATACACTGATGAAATTAGCAATTTGATTCCTCGGTTTTTATGGGAAGGTTTTTTATATTGACTTGTGCTTTTACTTATTTTACTTAACTAATGAATTTATATATATATAAATATATAAAAACTTCTGTATAAATTATCATTTCTTTTCAATTCTTCAACCATATAGTAACCGTTTCAACAGAAATGATTAGCAAACAAGTCAAAAATCAAAAAATGTATGTGTTAAAATTACATTTAGTTCTTATAAAGAAAAAAACTTTTCTTATAAATAGACTTGGTTCCAGGAATTCATGAGTGAGTTATTCTTAACACTTCCCAATCCGATTAACTTAAAGAACACCAAATCCCTTAAGCAGCAGGATGTCTCTAAGTGCTTCAAATAACGTTATTTACTTTGAGCAAGATTAAGAATAAATGTCTAAAAGATAGAATTTAGAAAAAGGACCACAATACATTGTTCAACTGAATAAGAAAACATTTTCTTTCTAAGAATTCTTAAAAAACTGCTAATATAAATAGAATAGTATTGATAATCATTTTAAAGATTTTATTTTTCAAAACTACATTCTCTAAGCTTTCTAAAATTCACTGTAGATTATTTAACTAAACTTGCTTTTTAAAGTTGATTGTGATCAATTCTTAGTGTGATATTAATCAATCAGAAAAATAAATTTATGTATGGAATTCCACTTTTTTCTTTTAAATAATTAAAAATATTTAACGATCAGAAAATACTATAAGAGAGAGTTCCTTAATTAAATTTAGAAAAAACTGTACATTTTCTTAAAATAATGTTTCTATTCCTTTACAAAATACGAAATTTGGATTGTTTGTCATCTAACAATCATTTTATTTTAGACGAACTAATTAAACTGGAATCTATAGTTTAAAACGGAATCACACAAAACTTTTCATTATGGATGGCTATATGAATTTAGCTTTACATTCAATGAAATATCATCTTTGGAAAGCCATAGGAGTAAATTTCGGTGACGTATACCAAATGCATGAGCGTAATACCTCATACTGAGGACTGTTTAAATTCAAGACTTTCACTTCAATAATCGAATAACACAACAAATTTAGCTGCTTTCATCTCCATTTTTTTTCTGTTTGGCACTGTCTCACAGCACTTCCAGAGGAAAATCAACTAGAACAATAAAAATATTTTAGATCAAGGGGAAATTAAACAAATTTCTTTCAGCATTTTTCGAAGCTTAGATTTTGAGAATAACTGACAATATTACAGCACCGTTAAAATGGAAAAAAACGCAGGAATATTTTATCAAATAACGATTTTGTGTTAACCAAGGAAGAAAATATCCCTCTTCTACTGTAAAAGTTATGAAAAATAATATGTGTTTATCTCATGGAACTGAGAAAAAGATTAGAGTTGTGAACAACTGTGCTCTTTACATAAAGAAATTAAGAAATATTTCTAAAATATCCTCTAATCGGTGAAGCATTCTGAGCTGAAAACCATTTTTTTAAAGTTACTTTAAATTTGTATAATTTCGTTTTTTATACATGGTGTTTTAGCATTTTATGTAATATTTCAGGCAGATATATTTGCACATGAATTAACACATGATATTGTTATTGTAAGTATTTGTAATTTATTCAATTTCATCTCTTTTCGTTTCGTTAATTGCAAAATAAAACCATCCGTTTTTTTGTGTAAATAACTCAATTTTTATAACTCTCATCATAAAGATTATTTTACTTACTACAGACCATTGCTATTTGTTTTTAGTTAATTATTCTATGTTTATTAATAAAATAAGATTTTATTTTTATGTAACAACAAGAAGCTTTTTTGTTTGTTTTTAAAACATAATAATTTATTAAGACAATATTGTGTATAAATTAAAAAATATTATAAATGTCAAGTAAACATATATAGAAAAATTACGCAATAAAAAGTAATTTTTTTGCATAAAAATATGTTTTTTAAATAGAAACAATCAAAAAAAGAAGAAAATAAAATATTCTGATTATTATTATATACTTAAATTCGTTACATTTTATTCTTCCATGCACTTATTTATTTTTTGCATTATTATATTTGTTATGTTAATTTGCTGTTTGAACATATTTAATCAAATGTTTGAATAATTTTGTCTAAGAATACAAGAAATAGTTACTTTTTAAAATCATTATAAAGAAACATTTTCTGATTTAATATTAGATTGATTCTTTTTTTATCTTGTATGTATTGAATCTACTTGCATAACTAAAACTATTAAAATGGATTAACACTGATAAATCAAATGAAATTTCGATATAAATTTGAATAAATTAAAAAGTATTTTGCTTATTTATTTACTTTGAGACCAACTTAAATTACAAAACATGATAAGGAAATGGCAGTGCAATGAACGCATGCGTACAAAATTAAGAGAATTGGCAAAATGAGATGCACAGTAACAAACAATTAATGGTGTTTATTACATGATTAACCAATATATCAAATGATTTTATAATGTACTCAATAATTTGTTTGCCTTCACTTAAAGGTATTACATTCAGCAATATATCTAGGTATAAATTGATTAATGTATGGATTGTTTACTGGGAATTTTTTAATTTGGAAGTCTTTTGAACAAGGAAACATCCGAATACCTGATACAGCTTGTCTGCTTATTCGTATCAGGCGTGATCCACGCTGCCCTGATAAATGGTATTTGGCATTATCTGAAAGAAAGATAATATTAATGGATAAAATGCATCACCATCCACCATTGATGTTCATGCTACTAAAAGAGTAGGTTAATGGTAACTGCAACCGTAATTGACAGCATTCCTCCAAATTATGATGAGCTGTTTCTACGTCATATGGAGCTTATCATTAGTGGCATGAATTGAATCTGTCACAAAATCACTGACAGATTTATATATGAAGGCTATATTTGCTTATAAAACCGTGACTTACTTAAAAAATAATATCAAGACACCCTGCTTTCTACGTTGCATTAAGGTTATCGGTGCTTCCGCTACAAAAGGCTAGCCATAAAGGCACAGGTATTCTTGATTTAATGACAACGATCATATAACCCCATTATTGCAGGTATCTCTGACTGCAACATCACTCATATTATGTATCACGTACTTTTCTTTAGTTAACTATTTGCTCCATGCAATGCAATGTGATGTATATGTGCATGCAATGCATATGTGCCAATAAGCAGTGATGTTTCTCATGTTGACTAATCTCTCTTTTCAGTTCGATCACTTTATTCTTTGTGTAGACCTCTACCTGCTTAAACATTTAAGATCTTCAGTGTTTTGTGATTCTCCGTACTGAAAAATTTAGCTTAATTAGACAGATTAATTGAATTATTCTGATCAATTTTTCAATCAAATAATTGCTATTTCTAGTTTCTACTGTCATATGCTCTGGAATTCATCACACTTTACACAATTAGCATAATTCAGTGTCTTCCTTCCATTCTGTCATTCACACGTTTTTCAGATTTTACACTCATTAATGTATATTACATATCATGCAATTAATAAATGATAGTTTGAGATGCATTAGATTAAAAATACTATATTTGCAAATTAAATTTTCATAATTTTCCTTTCACATGATGTAGTATCATATTTTATTTCAATTATTGATGATTAAAATATCGTTATTTGAAAATTTTTCCTTTGAGCATTTTATTATTTTCGGTTTTATAATTTTTATTTGCATTTTCACTCGTTATTAATTTATGAGCCATTTATTACTTTTCATATCAATATTTTTTCCTATAATTCAAGGTTTTCTTTTTTTTTATTTTAAAACACTTAATTCTTTGTACATTTTCTTAAGGACCATTCTTATTTTCTTCAAAAAATAAGTTCTCCTTACATAATTCTACACCGATTCTTATTTTATAACTCTTTTTTTAAAAACTCTAAAATCATTTTTCAATTAGACAACAAAATATTTTATCAAAATTTCTTACTATTTGTACAAAATGCTGTAAGATATATAATTTTACATTAATTTGAAAAGTTATAAATTTTAAGCATAAATAATCTCTATTATTATTCAGAATTACAAATTTTAATTTTTGTAATTTAGAATTTTACATTTTTCCTATTTTTACATCTTTGAAAACAATCATAGATAAAATGGTGGCTAAATGGTCATTGAAATATTTCCTTTTTTTCAACTAGTTTCTAATTTTATTTACTTTTCAGACATTTAGAAGTAATACTTTAATTTCAATAATATCATAAATCTGTCAGTATAAATGATTATTAAATACACTGGATTATAGTTATATGCTTATTTTTACTGTCTACCATACCGCAAATTGCTTGCTATAACGGATCTAAATGACTTCTATAAATTTCATGTGTGCATAATATCATAATAATCATGTTCCCATTAATGTTATTTATGTGTGTAATTAATGCTCCTCTTCTACATGTTAATGACAACATCTTGGTAAACAGCATCCAATTAGATAGAGTATAGTCTCACAGCCTCCATACATGATTATAAGTCAAAATACATGTAATAAACTATGGGTAGAGTACAGCATTCTTTTTACAGTATATAAGAAAAAGCTGTTGCATGCATTACGCAAATCTTCATTTATATAACTTTATCAATTATGATTATGAAAACTAAACTACAATTAATTGTACATAATTGATATGATTAAGGATCTAAATATAAGAATTTGGTATATTGAAGGTATGTTTAATCTGTATATAAATAAACTGCTTTATGTATAGATCTAATGAAAGTAAAATTTTGCTACATTTCGTGAAAAGGGAATATACTCTTATATGGTATGTATTTATTAAATGTACTTTTGAGATGTGTATTAAAGATACATTTCATTCATATACAAGCAAGATTTATATATAAATCGAAGGAAATTAAAACTTTTTATCATTAGTGGGAAAGATATTATTATATTCCTATGATAGTTATGTGATTATGATTACTCTGCAAACATTTATGCTTGCATATTAATAAAAAGAAAACGATATAAAAATTTAAAAATTCATTTTTATATTTACTGCTGATATTTTTGTGTAAAGTTCTACTCTTTCTCATTTATGTTATACGTTTCATTTCAATAATAAAAAACAATTAGTTGAACGAAAACAATTCTGAATTACCAAATTAAAAAAGAAATCTGCTGCGATTTAAGTCTGCTTGAACATAATATTTCAGAAATTAATTTTAAGTTTGCATTTGCCATTGTTGAGAAGTTATGGAAAAAGATACATTATATTAAGTATAAGTAACCAGTTCATTTTTGCGTCAATAAAATAAAGTTGGATAATCCTAAATGCATCCTTGTTTTTAACAAGAGCTGATTGATTGTAATTCATTTTATTGTCATTCCGGGTTAAGAAAAAGATAGTTAAAAATTCTAATAATAATATATAAAAAAATATATCAATATGTCAAGTAAAGTTAAACAGGACATCTAAACTGCTGTAGCAAGAACTTCCTAAAAGATTCTTTTATATTGTAGTAATTTTGCTTCAATACATAATTTTCTTACATGAGACAATTATTTGGTATTGACGCTCGTAAAAAATAGACATTTCTTCTGGTAATGAAACTTGATCAGTTTTTGTTAATTTTAAAACTTAGATAAGATTCTACAAGAGAAATCATTAGTGTTAATTTATTATTTAATTATATAATAAATATAAAAATTAATTGTGCTTGGTGAAATAACCTTTATTAGTTGAACACCTATTTATG
Organism: Latrodectus geometricus; assembly: GCA_026290005.1. Lineage (NCBI taxonomy): Eukaryota > Metazoa > Arthropoda > Arachnida > Araneae > Theridiidae > Latrodectus > Latrodectus geometricus. Next base: position 25,150 of record JAPDSC010046333.1, read on the forward strand.
CCCTCCTTTCTTTACGTGAATTTATTCTAAATCAATCTTTCTTGTTAATTTATCGGGTATAAGAATGTTGTCATGTTTCTTCGATTAAAAAAAATATTATAATTATCATTACAAATTTTTACTTTTTACGTGCGTAAATAATGTAATTCATCCACCTGTAGTCATTTTTAAAAATTAAATTTGTATTGTTTAAATATTTCTGAGAAATATACGATTAGAATATTTGGTGTTCAAATCTATGAATATAAAACTCATTGTTGCAAGATAATTAATCATATTTCTCTTCAGTTTAATAGTTAAGATCAGTGAAGATAGTAGTTAAATTATTGCTGCAGAATAAATGATCATATTTCTCTTCAGCTTAATAATTAAAAGCAGTCCCCACATCAGAAGTGGATAATTTAAATGGTTTGGAATTCACACGTATTTACTAAAAAATCTAGATGGAATTTTGAAAAAAAAACTGATGGGACACAAAAAACATCGAAATTTTATTTTAAAATGTAGCTCTACAGAACAAATTAAATAATTAAAAATATTAAATTATATTTGCATTGTACAATCAATGCTCGTAATGTTATACTCTTGAAATAGGAAAGGAAATATGCATTAATATTTTTAAATAATAAATGTTTATTAATGCAAAATTTCTATCTTTCCCAGAATTGTGAAAACATTGTGAATAGATTATGTGTCAATTTAGTTTATGTGTCAATAATAGTATGTTTTAGTTGCTTACATTTTTTTATATACTATTTAAGTACCAATATGAGCTATGTTATAAAATAAATTCTTATTTTGCTATAAAGTAAATTAAGAAATGTTTTGAAAATATAGCAATAACTTTTGCTTATTTTTTTTATTTATAATGATTAATATTTATTAATATAACAATATGTTAAAGTGAAATTCATAGTATTTAAGAACAGTCTATGAGCAAATTCAGACAAATTCAACACTATATCTGTCAAAATGTATTCTTTTAATTTTATTACATTTTTCAATCAGTTTGATAATAAGGTATATAATTTGAAAAGAGAAGCATAAAAAATTTATCATTATTATATTTTATGATTATCAGCAATAATGATAGGGAGCATATGAACAAAATATACCTTATTATAAAAATCCGTAGCCAAAAAATTAATCCGTAGCCAAAAAATTATCCGTAGAAAAAAAATTAATAAGCATTCCTTAATGCACAAATTGATTATTCATATGATATTAGTTTGATTTGAATCGAGTATGCATATAATTTATGTTTGCTTGTTAAATATCTTAACAAGCTGATTTTGAAGTACTTTGTAAATCTGGAAATTTTTGAATCTTTGCAATAGGAAATTTAATTGGAGATTGCAAAATTTTATTTTTACATTGCTTATGAATCTTAACTTATTGATGTAAAAATATAAGATATATATTCATATATAGGAATATTTCAAATAGAGAATTAAAATTTGAGTATTTTGAAATAATTCATGTGTAAAAGGTAGTTTCTAATATTAAATGGCATATAGAGCATTAATAGCAAAATTCAAATAAAAAATAAAAAATTTATTTAAAAGAAAATTTCTAAAACTAAAGTAATAACATGCATTTGAATATATGCTATATTTACATATAATTTTTTATATATCTAATGTTTAAATTTTTTTTTCTTATTTTTATAATTTTTGTATTCATTATTGCACCAAAATTTATATTTTATATAAAATGCTCTACTTAAGTACTTTTTTCCCTTATATATTATTTAGTTATTATAACAGATACGAAACAACCTCAAGAGCAATATATTGTGTATCAATATCAATACACAAAAATCTAAGTGTTTTTACTAAGAAGGAGGAGGTAAGTTATTTATGTTACATATTAATACAACTTTAAATGATTTTAAATTTATTTATTTTTTGAGAAATGTAAATTATATTTTTATATGTTTTATTATATATAACATATAAGCCCATTAAATAAAAATATAATTATCCTCGATTATAAATAATTTTAAATTTTTTTTAAAAAAATACACTGCGAAGAATGATGCATTTATAATAAGCGCAATGATATAGAAATATATAAAATCAAATTACTTTAACAAGAAATTTAAGCGATATCCACATTCTTATTAATTTTAATAAAAATCAAATTGTTTCGTAAAGAATGTTTTGAGGAATATTTAACATAAATTTATACCTGTAAACAGAAACTGATTTTAAATAGAGTATAAATTATTAAATAAATATATATATAGGAATATAATAGGTTATAAATTACGAAAATTAAATAGATTCTTTGTAGTTTAAAAAATGCATACTTAAAAAGCTCTAAATTAATATCATTTCATTGAATGATATTCCTTTCAATAGCTAGGCAAGAGGCGACAATGGTATTGATAACTACATAATCAATGTCATTCATGTATCCTATTCCTCATGTTCTCAATATTTTCTTGAACAAGAACGTATCTATCGCTACTTTTCCCTAAATTTCCGAGAAATGGAATCATTGTGTTTTTTCCTAATGTTAAGGAAGACAGTAATTCTATTTCATTACATGAGATCCCTTAAAGTGTTCGCCATTTTGGGAAAACTCCTCGAAAAGAAAACTTACTTAAGAGCACTTCCTTCTTTGAAGAGAATTCCTTTATCAGTGACGTTCAGTATGGTTTTAGCGATAGTAAATCTGTAAACGATTATGTAGTATTAACTTTTTCATAAATATCAATAGTGCATTCGATTGATTGTGACAAATTTCAATTACCAATAGTCTAAACAATATCTAATGTCCCAATCTCATTAAGAATCTCTTAATGAGCACCCTAATGATTAGCTGCAACATATTTCTAGTCATTCGGTAGCAAAAGATTAGCTCCCCAAAAGGTTCTTGTAGTTGCCACATATTTTGGACACTTTTGGTAACTGAATCATTATTTTAAGACAATTCAAAGCAATTTCGTGTTAAGCAACATTTTTCACTAGTACACGTCGAAGATTCTCTTTCACTATCATTTTAGCCAAAATTAAACGTGAATTTACAATCATGCTACTGCTGCACTTCATAACATTAAAAAATAGATGGACAATAACTACATTAAAATATCATTTGATAAAATATATTTCATCCTTTCCACAATTTTACAACATAAACCCTAGATTTACTCTAATAGTAATAAGATCTTATAATAAGCATTGGTTGAGAAATTTATTTGGGATGGCTATTGATCCAAAGCTTAACAAGAGGACTTACATCTATTATCAAGGAAATAAGGCTACAAAACTCTATTAATGTTTATTAAGTATTGAAAGTTTCTGCTGTGGTGTCAAGCAACTACATTACTTTATATTGCATAAAACTAACTTCGAATGAATTATTATCCTGTATTTAAGATATTTTATCTGAAAAAAATAAATTAATATTTTATCAATTCAGAGAAACTTTCCTCTAAATTCGAATGCGCATTTTGTACGTTTTCAATTAGTGCACTTTAAATAACATAAAAAACACCACAGCTTCATCCTTAAACAGAATTAGCAGACCATTTTTAAGGATGATTTTATAACACAACCAAGTTTTAAAAAAATACATCTAAGGGGATGCAATCTACCTAGGACGACAATAAGGCACCTAAACCTTATTGTTAATTCTCAGATGAATTTCAACGATTTCGAATTTACTACAATAGTCTACAATATTTTTACTAATAGCTCAAACATTGATATTGTGAAAGGGTAGAGTTTGTTGTGATAAAATGCTAGTTTTCATTAAATAATGTCAAAAATTGTATACTTGGATCTTAAATCTAAACGTAAATTACTCAATCTTAACTAGCTGAATTATTAACCACATTCAAAGCTGTCATATTACCATATACTTGTCATCAAGAACAACAAAATCTATGGTAAAAGTGAATAAAAAAGTGGATGAAAGGAATCATTGAGATGAATGGAAATAATAAAAGAAGATAACTTAAGAAGCCAAATATTCCGACTGGCTTCTTTAGCAACTAACCTTTTCCAATATGTCATCTCAACAATCAGCTAATGGTATACATGATACAAAAATAGCAAGCAGACTAAAAAAACAAACAAATTTTTCATGTGGTACATAATGTTTTTCTTGAAGATTGCCTTATTTTCTTTTCATATCCATGGCAAGAAGTTCAGTTTTTCACAGGCCAAAGGCTCTTATATTCTTATATCCACGAATGTACTTATATCTTAGATTGCACTAATAAATTAATAGGCAATTGATCTATATGTGAATGTGCATTTATCCCTTTATATGTACCTTGAATCATCTTTGTTCTACTGAACGCACAAGATTTGCTTATTCGTGAATTGTAATAAAAAGTATAATATATATATATAAGGAAAAATATATAAGTGGTCTGATTCAATAATAAAAATGCTTTACTAACTATTTCTGAAAGAATTGATTGGATAGTAATGAAAAGAAAATTTAATAACATTGTATTTTTAATATTTTTAAAAAGTGGTAACTTGTTTTTCTTTCACTTCACATTTAAAAAAAAAGAAGAAATAAAAATATTCTTATTTTTTATCTGTGAAAAAATTTAAACATTAGTTAAAAATTAAAGAAAAAAAATTATTTTAATTTTATTTTAATTAATTTTTTAATTTAATTGTTTATATTTATTTATATTATTTCAATTACATTTTCCTAATTATACTTAGAATAAATTTATCAAAATTATAAAATTTGCTCTATTTTATGTGGAGAAATTATACTATTAAATCCTGATTTATTTTAATATTTTGAAAAATTAATTATAAATTTAAAAATTTTTTTTAAATATTAAACAGTATTATACACATTTTGAGCCACTATATACAAATAATGCAGAAATTAAATAACATTTAAATTCTTCATTAAAAATTTTTAATATAATAATAGATATAAATCATTACACATCTTACATGATAAAATTTATTTATTTAAGATATACATATTTAAGATTTATTTTACAACTACATTTTAATATGAAAGGAACTATTCTTAGTCGAAGAATAAATTCTTTCATTCCATAAAATTCATGCGAAAATCGGAAGAATGTTTGTCATCTTCATCGTTCTATAACATAATTTTTACATTATTCACAAGATTTTTATAGATTACTTCGAATCATGTTTGAAAAAAATGATACATAGAAGTTATAATTAAATGGAAATTAAATCACTAAAACGAAATAAAGAAGAAGATTTTAATGCATTGTAGCCTCTTTTAATAAGAGAATGAAAGCTGTTTTCTTCAACAAGTTCCCTTTTGGGAATTCATGAAGATTTATTCCAAGTACTCCCTCCAATCCGATTAACTGAAAGAACACCAGAATACTTTAAGCAGTAGAAATCCCTTAATTGTGTTAACTTCATTACTTTCTTTGCCTTATACCTAACCAAAATTCTAGATTGTTTTTTAATATATCTGAAACAAATTTCTTCTCTTAAGGAGGAAAAAATAACTCTGTATTTCTTAAGAGAACATTGAAAGTCACTAAACTTAATGAGATAGACGTATTTTAAGGAAATTTAGAAACAGAAAAATTGTAAGTTGGCTGTGGAAAACAATCAAACATTAAGCAGAATAAATGTTTCTTTTAACTGTATGCAAAAAAGATCATGTAAACTGAATGTTACAGGATGCTGTTTGAAAAAATATTATTCTGTATATTTAAAGAAACATTAAAAGATAAGTGAAATTTATTTAAGATACATGAATAGATATAATAAATTTTAATTTAAAAAATCTACTGGACTTACAGTTTATTAATAAATTAAAGTTTATATTCCACTGCCTCTAAGAAAAGGATTTTAATTAAGAAAACAAAATCAATGGAATTTCGAGATAAAGGAAATTAATATTTTAAATATTTTCAAACACAATATGTCGATTTTTTCATGCTGAAGAAAAACTAATTGTTTGAAAGATGATAATAGAGATATGATACAAGAAAAACATTTAAATTATCAAAAAGAAAGTCCAAAATGTAAATATTTTAAATGTATTAAATATCTTTATGAACTAATTTAATACAAAAAATTTATATATTTATATTTTCTTAAAATATATTTATCCTATTTTATGAACAACTAGATTTTTCAATTCTTTCATCAAAATGTGTAAATCGGTGTTTAGATTCTATAAAAATATATTCTAAGTTCGCAAATTCTCTTCTAAGGAAAAGAAATTTATTTCATTATATTAGTAATGTTTGATAATAAATAACTATACATTTTCATTTATTGAAAATTATTTCAATTAAAATAGAAATTTTAATCGAAATCGTAACTGTCTTAAATATTATCAATAAAAAATATTATTTTAGAGAAAACAAATCATATTTTTGAATTGTATTAGAAAAAGTTTATTAATTTTACAATGCAAAATTTTTATAACAAATATTTTATAAAGGTTCATAAATAAAAATGCATGACATAATTTATATACATGACGTATTAAAGTCTTCTTTAATTACTTAAGCCAATTAGTGTTCAGTAAAAGTGCCTAATATATATATATATATATATATATATATATATATATATATATATATATATATATGTGTGTGTGTGTGTGTGTGTGTGTGT
>JAPDSC010046334.1:0-22332 GCA_026290005.1 Latrodectus geometricus
TTAGATAGTTGAATAATTTTCTTTCTTCAAAAAATATTCATCATTTTAAAATTGTTTCATCATTAAGAATTTTTATAAATGTTTAAATGGAAATGTTAAATGTAATAATTAAAAGAATGATTTTACTTTTAAATTTCACTCATGTCTACGTTTATATATTAATCATTGTAAGATTTAGAATAAAAAAAATGTATAAAATTATTTTCAACTGATAATAAGAGAAAGCAAAATAAATTTATTTTATTAATGAAGAAACGCTTTTAAGTGTACACATTTGATTTTAAATCAATTTTAACTATCTTAATATTTGTGCAAAATTATATGTTACGTTAGTTTATTATTAAGTATTTATTATTATTTATTATAACTCAACAAATTGTACAAAAAAATAATCATTTACTATTTTAAAATAAACTATTTTATTGGATTATATATGATATATCATAGTTTGTATTTTTCATAAATAATCATGACTAAAGAAATAAGTAATTAATTGAATATTAGCTTTCTTAAGATGAAAGACATAATTAGTTAAAAAATTTACACTTTGAAAAACATCAAACATTTCTTTTTAATCTTATATTACTATTTAAATATTCAAATTTTCTTTTATTATTTTATTAAATCACTTATGATAACTTTAACTTTAAATGATATAAATGCATATCAATTATTATAAAACAAACATTTATTATTTTTTTAAATTATGGTTACATTTTTTCATTAAAATTATGTAATTATTTTATTCTGGAATTTTCTGAGTCATATAAAAGCAAAAGAATAAATAAAAGACTATGAAGCATGTAATATAATTAAGTGCTTTGATTTATAAATATTAAAAAAGTTCGAAAATAGCATAAAAGTCTGATTATAATTCAGGTTAATCATTTAACTGCCGTAATGATTTAATTTTAAATTCTTGAAATATGTATCAATGAAAATAAAAATTGAAATTTGCTTTATACTTTCTATTTCTTGCATCTTATTAATTCAGCAAATTAATAAATCTCATAAATATAATAAAAATAGAATTTATTGATGCATCAAATATTTATATTATAAGAAATACTTCAAAATTAAGCTTAAAAGTTAAATTAAGTGCTCCAAGTGCTGTATACATAAGTTCTTCGCGATGTTGAAACAAGTCATATTTTAAAGCCCTTTTATGCCTCTTTATACATTATAATTATTATAAAGTAATTATGGCAATTAAGCAACAACTACATAAACAATTAACATAGTTATTATTTAAAGAACAGGGTTTAGAAAAGTATCAAATCATATTTGATTATCATTATTATTAATTATATATCATATTTTCTTATCGTAATTATAAATGTTTTAAAGGAATCTTCAGAGTTCATGGTCTTATATTTGAGAGCATAAAACATTTGTAAAGTAAATCCAGTGTTATTTTATAGCCATAAGATATTTATTAACAGATTTAAAAAATTTTATATTCTTTTAGTAATTATATTATATTTTTTTTCTATAAATAATTGTATTATGTATTTTTCTGCACATCAAATATACCTCTATAAAAAACAATATGAGCTAAAAAAATAAACTATAAAAAAGTATACTTGATTTAATGTATATAACATATTGTGGAGAACAAATTATTTTATAATATTTTAACATTATCGACATGAGATTTAAGACTAATATTAAACACATGATTGTTATTGATGGATTAAGGAGCCCTATTTTCAAACTAGTAGATAAAAGAAGAAAGAAAGAAATCAAAATAATGTTTCAATATAGGTATAAAAATTGAAATAAATATTTGTTAATAATGCATTACAAAAATAGCTGACAAATTTTCATGTTTGAAATTAAAAATATTATTATTGAACTTTTGAAAATATCTCTAGCTAAATCAGAATGCCAAAAATATACATTTTATATAATTATTTTCCACATGGATATATACAAATATACAGATGCAGTATAAGATTTTAAACTATGTTAAATTATCATTGACAGACTATGAAGTGTTTTTTGACAAAATTACCTTACAATGAATAGATCACACTTTACATTATTTAAAAACATGTATTTACATGTATATAAATAATATTTTATATAACTCTTCTTATTTACTAAAAATGGAACACCAAAATGGAACCTACTCATTTTCTTATACAGCAATGCCAAAAGGTAAATAAATAGAGCTAAATTTTTCCCTTCCCTTTAAATTTTTTAAAAGTGAAACGAGCTTATTAAAATATTTTATTATTAACTATTGTATCAACTAAGAAAAAATGGTTTACATAATCTTTATCTTTGTGACCATTTAAATATTATCTTCTGAATTTAATACAAATAGTAATGCTATTTTTTTATTTTATGTCAAAATAGTTATTAATAAACATGTATTTAAAAAGATGGGTTAAACATAAAGAATTTCTAACATAATTATAGATTAAAATGTATACACTTTAATAAGCAGAAAAAAGTATCATTAAAAACAAGAATCAAGCAACGAATGTAATATTAGAAATAACTCTGTTAGTCGTTTTTTTATTGATATTTCATTTTATAAATATAAGCTATAATAAAATGATTAATCACACAAAATGTAAAATTCATTCTGCATTTTCTAGAAGCAATTATTTTTTTTACTAAAAATTAAAATTTGATAGTCTAAAAATCATATCACTTCATATTTTGTTGAGAGAAAAATAAAGATGTAATAAAATGCATTCTTTTTAATCTGCAATTAAATAAGAATTTTTGATAATTTTATCCTTGTTTCTGGTTCAGTATAAATATATACATTCATATATGTATCTATATTCAGAAAAATATTTCATAATTTTGAAACTAGAAAATAAGATTTAGTTCATGTTAATACTAATTTCAAAGCTTAAGGTCTTCAATGTCCTGTAACTATCTATCTATCTATATATATATATATATTCATTCCCACTGAATAAGCTTTGAAAAGACAGAACTAATGAAAAACTTAATCCTAAATATAAAATAATTTCCTACTCTTTAGAAAATTTACGGGAAGTGTGCAAAAAATTACATGATAAAAGCATGAGTTTTTTTCACAAAAATAAATGTTTTCAAAGAGGTGAAATGGACATTACCAGACAAACATACGATAATAGTATTTAGAAATGAGGAATCAGTATTCAGTTTAATATTAGTATAGTATTTATAAAAATAAAGTAAATAAAATTGGCTGAATGCAAACAAACACGTTTCTCCTGCATAAATTATAAAGTTTGTGGAATTGTTATATTTTAAACCTAACATATTCCTTAAAGTTGTATATTTGACCAATAAGAAAATTAACTTTTTTAAAAAAAATCCAAATTTTCATATGCTTTTTAATTTTTTAAATAAATAATAATGTTGTATTTGACATAAAATAGAGTTTGATCAGGTATAATAAGATAAAATTAATTAGCAAAACATTTCTAATTTGATATATTCAGATACAGAATTTTTTTTAAATATATCTCATTAAAAACAGGCAATATATTGATTAATTTATTTTTTCAATAATGGTTCAATTATACTTCAAATAAAATACTTCAAAACATAAAGTCATTTTAATTTTTCAATTTCATTATTTTATTTTAATATTCTAGTCAATATTACTACACCAGAAATTTAAAGAAATATATTTAGTTTGTACTTAAGTGACAAAAGCTAAATTTAAATATAAAACAGTGTGCTTCCTTTCATCACCACAATATCAGCATTTAAATGAATCTATAAAACTTAGACTGGTTCCAAGTTATTGTTTAAAATATATAAGAGGGTGTTAAGCTATATCGTAAAACTAGTCAAATATTTCTTAAATAATAGTATTTTTTTATTATAAAATTATACTAAAGTGTTTTTCAAATATTTTACGTCAATTAGAATATAGATAGGAGTTAAAACTTTAAATTCAACTCACGCATATATAAATTCTTATTACTAACTTATTTATCAAAAAACACAGATTAATTAAAGTGTTATTAGAATAAGTAAATTTTTCTAGTTGAGCAAGAAAAAATTTCACAAAGATTAATCACAAATATTCAGAAATAAAGATTTAAATCTTCCTATTAAAATAAATAAATAATGAAACTAAATTTAATAATGTACATAATGTAGTAAAGATAAATTTAAGCAGTAGGATATTGTTTGGGTGTAAGGCACAGAAATATGAAATAAATTAATTAATGATACTTGATCAGTTATTTTCAATTTTTTCACATCTTTGTAAATATGAGAAACACATAAAAGTCAGTAGCTCACTATAATGTAATTGAGATGTTATTTTTAAACAACTCACAGAAGTGAAAGTCTAAACTAATTAATAGTTTTCATCATGCAGATTATAAATTTGTAAAATGTATAATAAAGTTAATAACATAAAAACACTTCATTCAATAAAATTATTACTAAGACATTAATAATAATTTAATTATTCAGATCTAAGGTTTAAATAAGGATTTTAAGGAAATTTTAAAAAGACTTGCAATATATATATATATATATATATATATATTTAATAGAGAAACACATCCATGAGAAACACATCCTATATATATATATATATATATATATATATTTTCTTTCCATTAGTAACAATAATGTAAAAATCTGATATATTTAATTGAGAAAATACTTATAAATATATTCTCATTATATCTATTCTAAATATATACTATGCATAGTACAATTTATCTTGTAATAATTGAAAGTTTTGCATTATATTTTAACACTTTGCCAAGTTTGGAACTCTTACATTTAAATAGTATTATTCTTTTCTCGAAATTTTAATTATGTTCTAACATTTATAAGCTTTATTTAACTGTATATAACTCTTTACTTTATTATCCAATAATATAACTACTTACAGCAAAAGGAAAAAATAGTCAATTGTAGTTATTTGAATTAGAAGAGAAATATTTTTTAATCAGATAACGCTACTTAGAGATTCTTAAAGTAGTTTGACTATTCCCTTGTGATTTGATTTCATACTTATTTGAGTTTATATCGCACTATGGAAAGGTGTTTGGAAATAGTTCAATTTGTTTGATTTTTGAAAAAACACTTTAATTTTATTGAAAATGCTGATAACATGATTCTTCGTATTGATTTTTTTACGTAAAACTTTAAATGTAAGAACTTCTTTATTGAGGACATCCATCAATATTAAAAATTAAAGATGTTGACAAATTTAATAAATTTTCTTATACGAAATATCAAACGTGTAAATATATTATTCAAATTTTGATTGCATAACAATTTATTACAAGTTTTTATCACTTTCACAAGCAAAATTTTTTATATTAATATACATTTGATGATGCATGTTTACAGATAATCAGTTATTTTGACAGATATCGTGGTATATCATACAATATATTTTGCATTTGTTCATTAAACACTTCAATTGAAATGCTAAATTACAAATAAATTTCTATTTCTTTCTAAAATTTAAGGTATAATTGGTCATGTTTATAATAAACTTTTCTGTACACTATTCATAAAATTATCATTTTCTTGTATTAAAAAAAATGAAAATATTACATAAATTATTGTTGATAATAAAATATATTTTGATGTGTTTTCATAAGGCATTCATTATAAAACGTTATTCTCAATAAATAGCTTTGCATTCTATTGGATAATTTATATCTATACAAACTCTAAATACCTTAGATATTCGCATGGTATATAAACAGGCTTAGTGACAAGAATATTACTAAGTTCATTTATGAGTTAATTGCTTAGTATTACGTCGTAAATCTTTAGTAATTCTGATAGTCTATAATTACAGGGAAGAAAGCTTTCAATACATGTTTGAGCCTTATTAAAGACTTATTTCATATTTCATATAATATTAATTTAAGCTTAGAATATTTACAAACTTTTAACAACTTCTTGCATTGGATATACATCAAGGAAATTAAAACTAATTAATCATCATTTAACAAAATTTTCATAACGAAAATGAAATATTTTCTGAAAATATTAACTTTCAAATAGCTTTATTCTTCTTTAGAAGAAAAATAAGTACAAGAGACAATCATTTATTAAAATAGAAAGAAACAGGTTTTTTTTTTTAATAAATATGTGCTTTATTTATTGAATAAAACATACTTATAGAAATAATCAACTAAATAGAGGTTCGCAATATGTATATTTTATATTAATAAATAAAATATTTTCCTTTCATGCAAAGAATATTTTAAATAAAAAAGAGTGACAACAATTGGTTGCAAATATAAGATTTTTTTGTCTTTTAATAATATAATTGAGTTATAATATAATTGAAAAGAACCATTTTAGTTAGATACTTTTTCATAATTCAATATACTTAATTGAAAACAAATTTCGATAGATTTAGAATGATTCAAAATAACGTAATTAAATATAAACTCTACTGAATGGGTTTTGTTACTTATGTAATCCATTTTATTTCAACCAAATAAAATATTAATTTGTATTATAAAATTCAACACACAGCAGTTAATTAAAAATAATATCAAAGCTCTTTATTTTCATATTTAGATCCTGAAATTAGAAATACTATTATCTCTCATTCTTATGTCAATAAGATGAACTTTTATTGACATTTTTGATATTTCACTATTGAATTATCTTAAATTTTACGCTCTATAAATATCTTCTTTATGCATTACTTGCAATACACTTTTCATATTTATACTATTACAATATGTTTTATTAGTTTTTATTGTTTAACGACTTTTATAAGTTTGCTAAATATTCAATTTTTAACACTATTTATCTTCAATTTATTGACTTAAGATGGTTATAAATTATTGCTTTACTTGGTATTAGTAATGCATCTATTTAAATATTCCTTAACATCACCATTAACTACTTTTCTCAGACATATATGAAAAAATACCAATTGTTTATAAATACTTAACTTTTATAACTCTTTTTATTATAGCAGGATTTTTGTATCTCATGGATGTGTTTCTCTATTAAAACACTTAAAATGGGATCCAATTAAGTTATTCATTTCAGATAATTTTTATATTTTAGACAATTTTATTTAAGCAAAATTCTCTTCTCTTATAAATATATATTTTAATTTGGAATTAATTTCCTCAACTTACATAAAAATATTAGAACTGCAAATCGTAGGATTCACATTAAGAAATTTTATAAGATATAAAATTAGTTTGAGCTTCCCAAATTTGTTTTAAAAAATGTGAGAATAAGCAATATGCAAGTTAAAATATTTTTTAAGAAGGCATACATTATAAATATGTTTCGTACTTATAATAATACAAACTTATTAAAAGTATCATTTCCATAAATTTTAAAGAAACTGCATAAATGTTTTTCAATTAAGTTATCATTTTCGTATATTTATTAATATAAGCCCAAGCCAAAAAATCTTTGAAACTAAACAAGTGTTTGTTGCAAAAAATATAATGTCATGAAGTTTCATAGTAAATAAAATTTTTTGTAAATCATATTTTTAATAAATATCTATCATTCTTGTAGATCTCTTTTAATTCTAATGAATTTTATAATGTTTAGTAAAAAAATATTTGACACTGTTTAAAGCGTATTTTTTCAATTAATGTAAACTCAACAATTACACAATTCTATTTAGAATTGTTTGTTTTATAAATATTATAAACATTATTTTTTTACTCGACATTAGATATCTCAGTAGTTAACATGATATACATATATGCAAATAATTTGCATATTAAAAGATTTTTTTTTGTTTTTCTAATAAATTTTTAATGATTCCCTAATAAATAAAACATTACATTATTAATAATAAATTACGAAATGGAGTTTCAATTTGAAAAATAATAAAAATGCAATATATCTAAATTATAGTAAATAAACAACATTAAAAGCAAATGAAAATGTTTTTTATAATTTCACTAAAAGACGAATTATTTAACTGAATGAGAGAACGTATCCTATGCAATAGAAAAAAGCTTTTCACTTTTATTCCAAAAGCTAAAAAGAGGGTTTAATCTTTTAAATGGCATTTTTGCTACAAAACATTTCTTCAAAAGCAGATTTTCAAGTGTCCACATAAAATACCAATTTACAGATAAAGAGCTTACCGTCAAATAAAAATAATGTTTCTAAACTAAAACTATTTATAAAACTTAATATTTTATTACCCAAAAATAGAAATTTATCTGACAATAAATTGTGATCAACTTATTATACTAAAACAATATAAAAAGTGATTAAAAGAAACAATATTTTTTCATATAATTTACTTGAGGGATGGATTTTAAATGAAATAAAAATAGTAGGCTGTAATTGTTCACTCTAAATCTTCTTGTATCTATCAATCTACCCGTCTATATATATATATATATATATATATATATATATATATATATATATATTACGCAACATTTTAATTAGATAACAAAGGTCCATTATCAATTAATATTCAAGCAATTGCTATTTATCCTAGTTATACAGTTTTTTAGTTTTTTTACATGAATATGTGTTAGTCACATTCAATGTATAAAGTTATGAATGAATGAAAACAATTGCAATAAGTATGAGTTCTTGTTATTTGATTTATAATAAATTTGGTCACAAGTGACTAGTGATTTTAGAACTACTACTAGTGACTAGGTGAAAATATAAATATTTCATCACATCAACCCCATTAATCGTAAATTACTATGCTTATTTAGATTCTGTAATTTGCATTAACTTTTCAATAAGTTTCATACATGTGTTTAAATTTTACGTTATTTAATGCTAAACATTAAATTATGTAATTTCTAAAAATTATTGCTACTATTTTTTTTTCAATTAAATCCCTTTTTTCTTCGTCGAAATATAACGTATCATCCTATTTGAATATTCTTATGATTTTTTTGATTGAAAGCAATATTAGTCAATTTTAAACTTTTTTTTGCATGTCTTGCTTTTAAATGTATTTCTAGTTGTTCTTATGAAATTATGTTTTTTTAAAATTCAAAATATCAAGAAATTAATTTACTACCAATATTTAAAGGAAGGAAAATTTATTTTATGCAGACAAATTTTTATCTTACAATAAATTAAAAAAAAAAAAATAAAAAAAATAAAAAATAAAAAAAACTACACATTGCAGTTTAGGTAAATAACGCTTTTTTTCTTTTTCTTTTTGTTTTTCATAAATTTTTAATTAATATTCCAATAATCTGTAACACAAACTGCTCTCATGAAAAACTATTTTAAACTATGATTCACTAGAAAATCTGTTTGTTATATGTTTCTTCTGATCTTCCATTCTGGTTTTAGAAACATTCAATGAAACTATAACGCTATCTTGAATATTCCTTGCATATCTAAACCTGAAAATTCCTTTAAAATTTAAAGTTGTCACTTTTACGATAGTCATGGTATCATGTTATATATTGTATAATAAAAATGATTTTATATAAAATCAATTAAATAGGAACAGTAACGTAATTTGAAGTGCTGTATAAATAATTTCTATAAAAATTGAGAAATATTCTTGAATTAAAATATTAGATTAAAGAAAATTTATTTCCTAAAAAGATAACGTGTTTAACTTATATTAAATTTATTTTGAGAAATGAGCCTTATGACCCATTACTAATTATTTCTCTTTATTGGATCTACCTATATTTGCAAAAAAAATATAATCATCTATTTTAACATAGCATTTTTATTCCAGAACATCGTTTCAGAAAATAATTCTTTCATAGGATTTTAATTAAGTCTTCACACATATCAAATAAAACAGTGTTAGATTGAAAGGAAATTTACTTGATGTATCTATAAAAATTCAGTAATAAGATTTAAAAATTTCAAAACAAAATCTTAAAAATTGCTTAATAATTAGAAGATAAATATAGCTAAAAGGTATATAAAAAGTTCTTGCTAATTTTAATGACCCAAGAGAACATGACAATAGAAAATGTACCCAATTGTAAATCTTCGTATAAATTACCATCGGCATTCAGCATTTTCTGCCAACTAGACTCCAACTGTGCAATCCACTTGAAGTGAAACTCTAGATTTTTGGACATATAGATGTCAGTGATTGCTTGACACAAGTCTGCTTTTTGATGAAGGTTTATCCATAAATATAAATGTCCAGAGAAGGGTTAAAATGGTAATATAATGATTCAAATTTAAGTGAGTTAGAAAGATGGCACAAAGTCTTCCAACTAAATCACTATATGATATTCCTGTTCCCCCACGTGAAATGAGGCCCTTCATTATCCGCCAAGATCAGTTCATACTAGTGATTAACCATTGTTGGTTCCTTCTCCTACAATGTCTGTAGTAAACATTTTAATTACTGTATATAAGGGAGCAGTACCCTTTTGGCCTGTTGGTATAAATTCATATAAAACCACTTGATGACTATTCCTCCAGACGTAAGACAGAATATTTTCTGAGTGCAGAGAAACAAATTTCTCGACCTAAATTTGTGAATCCAATAACTTGCCGTACGTTCATTCACAGCACACTATCTCCAAACGTTTGACATTTTAGGTGACTTGATGCAGGAACTGATAAACATTTAAAGTCGTAAAGCAAACAACACTGATCGAGCATCTTCGACATGACGATTTCTCTTCGTCACTGTACTAGTTACAATGGTGAAAATGTGCTTTGGATCCCCTGCTTGGTACGTTTTCAAAAACGCTAATGTCATGGCAAAAATTATTCCGCTATTTAAAAATGAAACTTAATTAGCGACCAATGAAAAGGCTAAAACAAAAAAGTAATTAATGAGCATGCACGAAAATTCTTTAATTCCCCGTGTTGGCGGGGAAGTGGACCTAAACTGCAATTTAACCGTTACCTGTGACGAAAGTGCGTGGTATACCTACTCTTATAATTACTGATATTTCTACTCTCAATTGACCGGTGTCTCAAACAAGTCTTCCAACATGAATATTTGTTTTCATTTTAGACAATGGATAATTACATTCAAAAAGTAAAGCAATCAGATAATTCATTTTACAATATATAATTATGGTGACAGTAATTTAGCAAAGTCTTTTTTCTTGTGTGTCAACGTATGCATGCATAATTTAATTATAGTTTTATTTTAAATCTCTAGTATAAAATAAAATTGCTTTTCTTTCTTAGATTTTTAGGCAAAATCTAAATAATGATTTTCTAAATATTTAAATTTTATTCAATTTAATATTTAAATGTAAATTTCTTTCTATATTTACTGGAAGAATTCGTTCTCATTCATAAATTTGAATTATTACTTAATGCATAATATATATATTCTTAAATTAGATTTCTTTCAAGCTATGCAGGAAAGTTATGGATATACATAAAAAATTATAACTCTGAATTTCAAAGTAAAATTACTTTGACATTTCTAATGCACGAAATTTTATATAAATACTTTATTGAATAAATTTCAAAGACAAGAACAATAAATAAATACTAAATTATTAAATTATTTCAATTTTAGAAATAATTCCTTATTTGTTTTCAAAAAATAATTTATTATTCTCAAAATACTTTCCTATAATAGTAGGTATATATATTTTTTATTTTTTAATATACTATAATATATTTTACAGTTGAGATTGTTTTATATTTGTTTACTAAACTTTTAAAAGAGAAATAATTTTTTTATGCAACAGCAAATAAAAAAGCTACCTGTAGCTTATTACAGTATATCTTGCATGTGTTATGTTCAATACATAATCTGCTATAAGTTTCAGAAAATAATATTATCATATGTGATATATGTATTATATTGTCAACACATTTGTAAACCTCTGCATCTGTACTGTACTCTCTATTTGTGCATCTGTACTATCTCTTCAATCTGTATTGACAGAATATCTAATATAATGCAATTTTTTAATTTATAATTTTGTTTCACATATAAAAATAATCTTCTCTAAAAAATGGAAAATCTGCATTTAAAGTTTTTTCAATTTTAATTAATTCATTTATCATTTTCATTATATAAACTAATATATTTGTATAAGTAATTTTGAGAAAAGGAAATTATTAAAATTAACAGATGCATAAGATTTGCATAGATTTTTAAAACTTAATGAGTATATATATTTATATTTATTTTTCCAATGATTAGAAATAAATTTTGCATCCTTTAGTTCTTATGAAACATTTGCTATCTTAATGTATGATAATTTAGACATTATAAATTTAATGTATTTTATTAATTCAAATATTTTATAACCCGTTTATTTAAATTGTAACTTTATCATAAAATATATGCTTGCAAAAATATATCAAACAATTGTAATATTATTCCCTATTATAAAAAAAGCTTTCTTCTAAAAATAATGATATTAATTTATTTATTTATTACATCACATTACTATGGATATTAGTATGGTAGAAATTAATAAAAATTTTTGAAAAATGAAGAATAAAACAATAAATGCATAACATTTTATCTGTTACGTTGTATTATTAAGTTATTTTTATACATAAAAACAATGCTTTTACAATAATTTATTCCTATTTTCCAGAGAAGGGTGTTCTTATAATTTTAGCATTAAATTTCTCTGTTCAAAGCAGTTTTTTTAAAATTAAAAGATTTGAAAGAATGACGGTTATTTTACAGACGATGTTTTTACAGAAAAATAAGAATTTCTAGGAATTTTCTGGGTTGCATGTTTTGTACAATAATAGAACTTATAAACTTCTATTGAAATTAGTGTTAAATTATGTAAATTATTAAACTTAAAACAAGATCAATAAAGTATGAAAATTAGGTACTAATAATATAAAGGATTGAATTTAGATTTTTTGATTGCATTTTGAGTAGTTATTCAATGCTAAAAGTTATAATATCAGAAGCTTGAGAGAACTCGGAAATAAAAATTACCTGAAATAAACAACATAGCTACCTGTAGATGCACAATATATGTATTCAGTGATCTATAAAATAATTCTAAAATGTGCATAATTTATCTTCAGTGTGGAAAATCGTTGTGGAACGAAGATATCAGTTAAAAAAATAGTTTCAACTCAATACAAGCATTAATATTTAGAAATATCTTTACAAGGTTACAATCAGATGTTATATTCCACTTTCCCCAGTTATTATGTAGACTGAAGCTTAATATCAATTATTTCGATCCAAATCCATCTTGTTTTTCTATGGCGAAATGCACTTAGGATAAACATGTATGCAAATTAGGCGATTATAAGCAGACATCTGACACACATCCATTACGAACCTCGTTTTTTGTTTGTGGATGTTACATAGAAATAATAAATAAACAGTTCTGTAATAAATGTGACTAGATTATAAGTCATTTAAATAAACAATATAGAAAAATTTCTTTTATTTTTTATATGGAAA
The DNA here is from genome assembly GCA_026290005.1 of Latrodectus geometricus. Taxonomy (NCBI): domain Eukaryota; kingdom Metazoa; phylum Arthropoda; class Arachnida; order Araneae; family Theridiidae; genus Latrodectus; species Latrodectus geometricus. The sequence goes on from JAPDSC010046334.1 coordinate 13,319, forward strand.
AGAAATCAGTTCAGTAATTTCCAGTTTGAATCAATTATTTTAAATATATTTATAGTTTAAAATATTTTGACTTCGAAATAAAAAATAATAAATGGGGAAAACTTTTATCCGATGGAAAAAATCCTAGGCATTTTATTTTAAACTTGTTTTTTCTTTGGTTAAATGAATAAGACATGTCTGAATAAGGGTTTCTTTTTTAAAAAAATTACATTTTGCTAAAACTTTCATTTAATTTTCATAGGATAAAACAATTGGTTTCTTTTAAAAGTAATTGTATTATCATTTATAAAAATGTAAGCCTTATTGTTAACCTTAAATATAACTAAATATGTATCAACATATAACAGATACTCTAAAATTTTGATGAAATTAAAAAAAAATTCTTATGTAGTTTATTTTAAAATCAAATTTAAATATAGCTTCAATTTAAATAATATATATAAATCTTTTACGAATTAAATGTGTTTCTTCTGTAAATTTTTACTACATCCTCTTACAATTTTGTTGAAATTAAAAACAATTTTGTAAGTAATCTTTAGTTACATGTTTGTCTGAAAATCATTCGTTAATTAAAGTAATATATAATGAATGTGTTATATTTTCATTTACATGATGTTAATTTAATTTAATTGTACACTCATATTTTCTGCTAGTTGTCTTAACAAAAAACGAAAATTTTAAGACAGTTACATAATTTAATTAAAAAATATTCATTATAGTCAAAATATATTTTATATATCCCTCAATTAAATTTATATCATGTATTTATTATAAAAATTTTCCTTTCAAAGTATCATTTTTTTGATAAAGAAATATTAGTTTATTAGTTAATTTGATAAAAAAAACAAAAGCTGGATCCCTAATCCAGAGTTTTAATTCAAATGTTAGAAGTGAAATTATAAATATTACAAAAAATGTTTCAATGTGACTATATTCAAACATTATTCTGTGTGTGGACAAAAGCAAGTTAATATATAACATCCTAAGTTATAGTTAATGTATATGTGAATTGACGTTAACATTTCAATCCACTGAAATTATACAATGCATTTTTTCCGTTATTTATTGACACTTTTTTTTTAATTTTAACATATACGTTTTTCATATTTCATAAAATACACATTATTAATTTATTATAAAAATATTGAAGTACAATGTGTGAAATTTCTTAGGAAAAAATGATAAATGTTTTTCTTCTTACTTAAAATATTTTATCTTGATTTCAACTGTATTTTTCTTTCAATTTCTTAACAGAAATGTGTAAAACAAATTGTATATGTCTTTTTAATAATATTTTTAATCTGCGTTTCATATAATTTTGGATACTTTCTTAAGATTAATTTCGTTTTCAAGTTTAAAATGTTAAGATATTGTGACGTTTAATTTTTTATCAAAAAATATGATCTTTTTTTTTAAATTATAATTCAAAAGCACACAAATTCAGGAGTTGTATCATTGCTAATCCTTAAAAATTCCCGTCGTTTTTTAGATATCTTATAAAACAGTGAAACAAAATTTTAAATCAAAACAGTTACTTCATTTATTGATATCTTTTTAATTTAAAGTCTTAATTATTAAAAAATGTGATACGTATTATATGGCACTGCTGAAAAATCTATAAACAAATTTGCAAAATATAAGCATAAGTGAATTTGATAAAGATATATAAGCGTTTATGCTAATAGCGCAAATAATAATACTTTTAATACAATTAAATATAGTTGCAGAAAAAACGTACTCATCTATATAATTTATTTAGAGCCATTATTAAATATTTCCTTATATCTAAATTGAATATTTACTTAAATCTGAAATATCAGTCACTCCCACAAAAATTAATTATTGAATACAAGTAGATGATTTCATCAATCAATAGTGATGGCCGACTCTCAACCACTTTAATAATTGACTGGGTGTTTCAATACACTGTTTTACCCACAATACCCTATTCAGAACAAAACTGAAGCAAATATTGGCGGTGAGTGAGTGATATTTTATCTCTGAATTTGATGAGATATACGTCATGTTTGCCAAAGGAGTTTCTTCAAATACGGGTACTTGAAAAGACTTATTTAGGAAATTATTTTTAACGTATTTGAAGAAATTTTTATTCTGTCTAATCATATTGATAGAAATTTTGTTTTGGGTGAAATTAGTTTCCCGTGAAGCTCATATTTTATTTTGTATCAAAACTGTTTACTATGTATTTAACAAGTTTTCAATATTTTATAATACGATATTCAAATCCAAAAAGTCTAATTTTACATTTTAAACTAAGATGCATTTATTTTAAAAATATTTTATACTTAAATATAGATTATAATTTTCTGTATTTAAATTTTATTAAATGATATTGATATCATTTAACAACAAGTTTTACATAATGATATTTTTTAATAATTATTATATTTATTGAAAGTATTACTCTATCAATTCGATTATCGAAATATTCATATTTATTTATAATGTAGCGAAATTCTTAAAAGTAATAGTAAAATCACAAATGAAAAACGTAATTGATAAAAAATTAAAAGAAACACATTAAAAACTACTAAATTTCGAAAATAATGAACTCACTTGAATTCTTGTAAAGGTTTATAGAATTTTTTTGCTAATAAACAGACATTATTCAACCTCATTAAATTATTCTTTCCAATGAATAACTATATTTACTAAACAAAATTAAAACAGTTTTATTCATTTAACGATTAACATTTTCTTGTATGAAAATAATAAAACCTGAAAGGATAGAACAATTAACTTTCAAAAACCGTGTTTTTTATTCTAACAGTGAAAATACAAATTAGTTTGGTATTTTTGATTAATATCAAATTCTTATATAAATAATGATTGTAACATTATTTATTGTTTGGATAAATTGCATTGATTTACTAAGGTAAATTTCCATAAAGAAATAATGATAATAATAAAATTCTACAAAGTAATTTATTTCGTGGAAACATTTTAAATATTTATTTAAGGTTGTTTTTAAAATCTTTTCAGATAAATTTTTGAATTCATGCTTTTAAATATATACCAAAGTAAATATAATTATATTTTCCTAAAATAGAAATTGTGTTGCAAAATACAATTTATTTTATTTGTTAATTCATATTATAATGATAAACTTTTATTCCTTAAATTTCCAAATTCCTTTGTTATTATTCGGTTTATAATTCTGTTTTTTTTTTTTTTTTTTTTTGAATTCGAAGAATCCATATGCATGGTTGCTTCAACTTGCATTCTAAACAATTACTACTTATTATTTTGAGGCTCAAGCAAATAATTACATGATCTCGGGCTTAATTTTAAAATAGTTTTTTAATATTTTTTCATAATTTAAAATATTGGAAAATTTAAAAATATAATTTTATTTCCATTAAAATACTGATGAACTAAACAAAAAAGATAACAATGATCATTTCTACTTAATTCAGTTCTGATGAAGAATACCATTTTCAATTAAATAATCTTCATTTGATGAGAATTTCTGTTTAACTGGGAGGTGAAATAAAGACAAACTGTATTCCCATTTGCATTTCCATTTTATGCTGATAAATATAAACTTATTTATTTATAAATTTTCCAGCTACATCAAATAAAAGAGATCTTAGATATTAGAGTTTAAATTCATTGTCTTCGGTTATAAATAGATTATAAATTTTCTGATAAGAGTAGATGAAACTTTTATTAACTACAACAATGGTGTCTAATATTTATTATCTTATTTGCTAAGCAATCCAAAACAAGTCAACCAGTTCTATAAATCAGCTTTGTTATGAGTGAACATGTAAAGGATAATTATATAAAACAATATTTGTAGATATATAAATTACTTTAAATGAATATTCTTATATGGATATACTTATAAACACAAATGTCATTTATCTTCCACATAAGAATTTTTTGATCATGATTTTTTTGATCATCATTTTTGACCGACGTAGAATACTTTATCACCTTTAAAAATAAGCTAAAATTATATTTAAGTTACCATTTCCTTTTTCAAATAATTTTAGAAGATACCAAATCGAGAATATTTACTTTGATTCAAAGCAACAATGAAAAACTTCTAAATACTAGTAACCAAAATGTATCTGCCATATTTGGAATAACTATTAGTTATGGTAGCATAGAAACTATTAATTCCAAGATAAGCAATATCTTAGCTTGAAACGCATCAAGAAACATAATATCCTCTCGAAATGAAATATGATTCGAATTTAAACTATTACAGAATACACAAAGTATAAGATATACCTTTTTTAAAATGACCCATAAATAATTTCAATTATATAAAAATAAATAATTTTAAAGAAAGTATCTTGCAAGAAAAATGAAAAGTAACATTTCACTGGTTTTAACTCTTATAATTTAAATATAGCGCTTATGTTTATTGTGCAAAAGTATCAAAGGAAACTATTTACCTATGTTATACAAATTAATTGCTTAAATATTTCTGTATGTCGAAAGAATAAAAGACGAAATTGAATAATCTAAGCATTTAGTGGAATTTTTTCAGAGCGTTATATTTGTTTTAGACACTGAGCATTTGTAAATTCAGTTTCTCTATCACTTAAATTGAACCATATTTAAGATATATTGTAAAGCAAAATGGTACAGAAAGAGAGCTACTAATATATTTTTGAGATGATAAATTTACTAGGGTGACAAAAAACAAAAAAAAATTGAATTTTAATATAAATAATTTAACCAATACGTTTATCAATTACAATGTGATAAAATGGCATATTTAAATATATATATTCTTAATGAAGGTGTCATATATTAATTTAAAATGAATATATAAACTGTTAAATTTGTCTTATAATAAAACATTAAAACAATTCGATATTACACCTTAAAATATGTTTTTGACATGATATAAAGCATGATTAAAGAAATATATAATCATGCTTTATATCATGTCGAAATTACGGATGAAATTTTGCAATTTTTTTTATTCTAGTTATATATATATTATTGATTTGTAGGATCATGAATAATTTACATCAACAAGAATTATATTAGCAAATCAGTATGTATAATATACAGTAAATTCATCATTCCAAACTAGAAAAATGATGAGTTAATGAGAGTTAATAAAATATGCTCTTTCTCTCTCTGTGGCAAGTTTGAAAAAAAAGTTTACATTTAGATTCGTGGCATATAAAGATGTTTATTTGGGTATCCCAAAATTAAGATTGAAGAAGATAATTCTGGAAAAAATATATTTAATTAATATAAACTTGTTTCAATTGATCATTAGCAAAAATAACTCATTATGATTGGGTATTTTTATCCAATGAATTTGAATTAAAAAGTTCTTCGAAAAAATCACAACTACAGTTTGGGAATTAAAGTCCTATAAAGTTAAGTTACCACAGTGGACGTAAATATTTAGATTTATTTTCACCCACTGAATATCTGTGTGTATAAATACTAATCCTGTATAAATATTCTGGGGAAACCAATGTAATAAATTTCTCTGATATTTTCAGGATAATAATGTTCTATTAAACTCTCTTCAGATAAAAAACATTGATTGGTTTTGTGAGATGATTCTTGACGTCAATAAAAACTATATGGTTTTAATCTTTGTCCAAAATTGTCCTTCACGACGTGACTACACAAGACCTCTTATGAAGTTACTCGAGATAAACTCAGATAATTAATCAATGAAAATAAAATACTATTTATACATATCTTTTTGCCTTAATATATTTTTGGTACCATTTTCCAGAAATATCGTTGAATTCTATGAAGTTATAATTGAATGGTTGCTTAGGATTTAATGCTACATAGTATGTTTTGAGAATGTATTTGCGGCTCTTGGATGAATTTTCCGGTCTTCTAAATAATCATACCAGAGTTTAAAATTATCACTTTGATCATGAAACACTAGCAACTTTAGAAATACTTAATGAATAATTTCCATTTGTAAATCTCCAGCTTTTAACCAACCAGAGTCTCTTCATCGTGGTAATCTGATGTTCGAGATTAGTTAGTATGGAGGAGAACCCAATGTCTCTTAACCAATTTGCTAAATGATATTCCAAGCGTGACAAAAGTCCTGCATGACACCGGCCAAGAACAATCTAGGTGAAGTATAATCTTGCGATTAACCAGTTCTCGCTCCTTTTACAATGTCTGCTTCACACTGCAAATAGAAGTCCTCAGTGACCGTTTGGCTCATTGCTAGCAGTTCATAGTAAATCACTTGACTACTATTCCACCATACACAATATATAATCTTTCGTGATTGCAGAGGTAGAATCTTCCGACCGGAATTTGTGTAACAAATACCTTGCTGCGTTCGCTTATTCCCAGCATACTATCTGCAAAGGTTTGACATATACGGTTACTTAATGCATCAGATAATAAGCCCTCTTTGAAGTCAATAAGAAAACACCATACGAGTTCTTTGAAGATTTCCATTTCTCTTCACTACTGTAGGAATTACGATTGATGAATATGCTTGGAGTTCCTGTTATTATAACGACTGGTGTTCTCTATGGACTGGTAGGTCAACCATTTCATACACTAATTTGCATTTTTATTCTCTCGTCATTCAACGTAAACGCGAAAACAGCAAGAATTTTCTTGTTTACTTTGTAATAGTGACAGATTCTTTTGTTTGTAGAAAAAAAGAGTTTATATTTATGATTTCAGATATAATAATTTGTGTTAAAGGTCACTATACTATTTCTGTAGTTTGCTACTTTAACAACTGAGTTTCAATAATTACATTCAAATCGAAGTGATAACTTTAAAACTTTGTAATACTTAACAAAAAAGTTATTAACATTGATTCCAAAATATAAAAGTGCAATTAATGTGAATAAACAAATAAATATAATACCTAATCTACAGTTTGCATTGATCTTTATAAAAATCTCGATTTTATGCGACAGTATAATATAAATCCCACAATTCTATACTAATAGTTTTCATGTTCATATTGAAGAAAATGTAATGCCAGAAATTAAACTGATATTTTAAATATAATTGCCATTAACATTTTATGGTGTTGCATATAAAATTTTTTTTTATCTGTAGGTTACAAAATGGTTATCTTTTTCGTAATTAATAGAACACCTAGGAAATGCATTCAGCATAGAAATTGTTAACAGGAAATATTAAAATAAACTCTTCAGAGTTCAATATTCAAAATGTGTCGTATATGGTGACCCTACAAAACGTTTACTAAAACATTTTGAATAATTTAATTGAAAATACAAAATGTACCAGCGGTTAACTAAACTTTTTGAATCTTCATAATATTATTTAGTTTGAATCAATATGTACTGTTAAACAAAAATATTAACCAATTTATTAAACTTTATGCATGTTTTTAAAGAATTATGTAAATTATAATCACCAATTCATTTAGAAAAGGAATTTAAGGGAATAATCTGCAAAACTAAATGAGCTGGTTCAAGAGTCCGTGAACGATTTTCATTTTTTTTAGCACAATTTACAACACACACACAATACTTGGCATATAAATGAAATCAAAAAATCAAAATGCAACATAAGGCCATCAGCATTGATTGTAAATTAAGGAAAAACTGTATAGTAAATAGAACATATTCTAATTCTAGGTATTGATTATAAAGATATGTCAATTTACTCATTAATATTTTACAATTGCAAATCAAAAAAGGAACAAGTAAACGTCCCAATGTCTGCTTCAGCATTTAAGCCTTTATTTTTACAATGACGTTATTGTGAGTGTTTAATTTCTTTCTCACATTTACAACCCTTTCAATGAGAAATTTTACTAAATCTTTTTCATATGTATATTAAATAATCAACAGTGAAATAGTATTAATTTTTATAGTTTTTTTGTGTGGATTAAAATAGGCATGTTCGTTTATGATGATAAGTTGAAAAGGGCATTTACGTTGATAAATCATTTAGTCATTATTTTATCTGCTTATCAAGAATAAACTAAAAAAATGCATGATACAAATTTTAATATTCACAATTCTTGTTGCTTTTGTATTAAGTCAGATAAATACAACGTTTGACATGTGATACAGCTTGGATTCATCTGAAAACAGGTTCATGTAAATAAATGCTTCATGGTGTTTAAATGGTAATTGTAGTATTTTCTTTTCTTGGAAATATTGGAAAATTTCTGGGAGAGATGCTGATAAATATACCGATTCAATATTGATCGCTATAAAAGTGGCCATAAGAGACAAATAATAATTCAATTATATTGTGGTATAGTGGCATTGCTAGCTACTACACCACAATATAAAGTAAATGCTTACCTGCAATCTTGTGTTTATCAAACCATAATTGGACAAGTCCCTCTGCATGAATAACTGCATGATTATCTAGGAAAATTGCTTCTCCTGCAGGAACGTTTGTATCATAAGATGGACCTGGTCAGCTGAAATTTCTCTCACTTCACTTCCCTTCATTCCAGTGATCCTTTCTTTTAGGTTACAACTGACCCAGATTAAAACCACTATTTGACTAAATATCCCCGATGTTTGACATTTGGAAAAAGATAATTACGATAATATGGTTGTTAAGATGTGTTGCAAACGTAAATACATATTGAAAGAAAATGTGTGAAAGATGATTCATCAGAACTTGATACTTTTTTCTACTTATCAACTGTGCAGGTTTTGTAATTGTGACGCCGCTGTAGAAAACATTTATCATTAACATCTGTGACAAATGTCTTGGTAATTACTACTTTTCCCTAAATGTTCCATTTATTAAAATACCTTCAATCTGTTAAGATTGACACAATGAAGAATTTCAGACTGATTGAGCTGAGCTATAATTTTTTCAGCTGTTGTTTGTTTTTTAGGAATTATAATATTCTTCAATATATGTAGATTTCTTTCACAAAGCTCCCATTCCATCTATTATTTTACTTTGACTTGCCCCTAAACAGAATGTATACGTGGTGTTTATGTACGTATGTGCTTTTATCTATTAATCTATGCATATATATATATATATATATATATATATATATATATATATAT
>JAPDSC010046340.1:0-16605 GCA_026290005.1 Latrodectus geometricus
TTCAATGACATGATGTGATTATATCCCCATAAATATGTAAATTTCCAACTGGAAATTAATATGCAATGGAAATTTAAAAATAACTCATAAGTCATGTATTGTTATGATAACCACAATGCAATGATAAAATAACAAAGATGCATCTCTGTTAAAATTAAAATGTCAAATTTTCTCTTCAAATAAAGACATTTATTACTAAAATTTTATACTTTGTATGTATAAAGTACTGTAACATTCAAAAATACAATTGCAATCATAATGTATGAATTGTAAAATTACACATGAAATATATTTACATAGATTAAAACAACTGCAATTTTTATAATTCTCTGATTTAATAGAATGTACACTTGCCTTTAACTGCAATGGCTTCTTTAATAGTGACAGGAACACCCAAAAAGGGAGTTTCAGCAGCTATTTCCTCCTCTGACTTCAAATTTTCTTTCAATAAATCATCTATGTACCTTGCCTCTTCAACAGCTTCTGCAAATCGGTCATCCACAATGGCATTAACAATGGGTTGTACTTGTTTGATGCGTTCAATGTAAGCTTTCATAACATCAATGCATTTTACCTTAAATAAAATCTGTTTTTAATTTGTGCATTTTAACATCAAAAGTTAATTTTAATGTTTTGAAATTTAAAATCTAAAAAGGCATGTATATATATATATCAGAGGTGACCAAGACGTCGACCACGGTTGACTGGTAAACCTCGAAAACATTTTAGGTAATGACATCGGATATTAACAACTTAATTTATGACTTATGGCGTAGAGTAAATGAATTATTTAAAATAAAAATTTACTACAGTCTACGCTTTAAAACCTAAAAAAACTGTGCAAAGTAAAGATTTATGATTAAAGGTTTACGATTTAAAACTTAAAACGGACATGATGAGCGCGATTAAAAGATTCAAAGAAACTATAGAGAGGTATGCATCTCAATTAAGAAAACATGAATTGAGGAACTTCAAAAACATGGAAAAAGAGTGCATCCATAATCCAAAACCGAGACTTCGAAGATTTCGCTTAACACTTACTTGTTTTGTTTGAAGAATTTAAAAGATTCGCTGACTTAATTAGGTTGAAAGAAATACTCGATTTTATATGTCTATTTAATAGAAATGTCAACATTGATGGAGTATCTGAAAAAATAGGATATTTAATAGATATCACATCAGTCATGGTCGAGGAAGAAATTATTCAATTAAGATGCGATATATTCTTAAATCCAGAGCATATTTAGCGATATTGATTTTTGGAATTTAATTTCTGTGGAAACGTTTCCAAATATTTACAAATTGATTTTGTATTTGAAATCATACTTTAGATGGAGGTATCTTTGCGAATCTGCTTTTTCAACCATGAACAAAAAACTAACATTGGTCACATTTAACAGATGAAAATTTAATTTCATGTTTATGCATTGCAATAAGCTCGTAGCAGCCTCAATATGATAAACTTGTCACAGATGTACAGTGCCAAATTTCAAATAAACGAAGTGAATAGGATGGTCAGTTTTTGATATATGAATACTATGATTATTTTCTTCAGTAAATTTTTATTTTGTAAATATTAACATTAAGTTTTTTTATTTAGAAAAATTACATAATTTACCATTTTTTCTTTTTATTGAAAATAAATATGTACGTTAATTCAGCTCTGCTTTTGGTAGACCGCCTTCGATTTTTTAAATGTGGAGTAGACCCTGGATCCCAAAAGTTTGGCCACCCCTGATATATATATATATATATGTAATTACCCATTAAAAAAATTGCTTAATTCAAACAATTATTTTAACTTGTATCTCTTGAACTTTAAAAATAAGCCCTAGTTTTATTTTGATAGAATAAATTTTAGCTGGAAGAAATCTGGTTATAGAAGAAAATTTTTGTGAAATTTAGATTAAAAATTTAAATTTCTTTAACTTTAATCAAAAAATTTTTATGATCCAGTTTAGAATTTGAATGTTATATAAATAAAGAATATAAGAAAATTTAATATTTTAATAAAAATTTTGAACATGAATTTGAACTTAAGCAATGTTAGAACATCCATATAGGATTAACAAGTTAAAATTAAATATTTTAATTTTTGTTTTCTACTTTTTAAAAGTAGTGATACTAACAATTTAATTAAGACAGATAAAACAATAATTAGAATGTACAACAATAAGAATCACAAAGAAAAACTAAATCACTTCATTTATAAATGAATTTAAAATAAGTATTTAGATAGATTTTTAAATTTTAGATCACAATTATTTATACTGCTATTTGTATGAAAATATGAAACAAAACCTCACTTAAAAAACATACATAAAATATTCCTAGACTAGATTTAACCAAATTAAAGAATGAATAAACAGAAGTTACCTTAATTTAGCTAAACATAACTTTAGATAAATATTAAAAGATTTTTCATTTTTTTTTTTTTAATTAATAAAGTTCCTCCGAAAAACACAAAGGTCAATTTTCTCTTCCAAAATGTAAAACACTCTCATAAAATCTTAAATTTTAGTAATTGTTCAATCTTACACCATACTTAAATTGCAGAAAATCATTTTTCATACCATATATAACAGTTTGACTTTAGATTGCATGAAGAATATTTCTAAGATTGACTTTTCAAATCACAACATAAAATATGGTTTTATTACCTACATGAGACATCATTATTAATAGGGCTGTTCTATTTTGAAATAAAAAATGAATGACCATTTAGATTTTGGCAAACTTGAGGTTATTGTTAGCACAACCTTTCTACTTTTCCAAATATTATCCCTATTTACTTCTTTACAGATGTTAGTGGGACATAATTGGTGTATTTCAATCATTTTTATCAGAAAATATTTGCTTATTAAAGCAAATATTTTCTAATACATTTAATACAGTTGTGAAGATTCTGGATACCCACATTTAAACTATTTACCTCATTACTACTCATTATCAATTTTACAGGGTGCATGTTATATTCCAAAGATATCTGTTGTTTTCATTAAAGATGGAGAGACGTGTTAAATAGGTTGGGTTTGCTATGCCCTCTAAATGAAATAACACCTCTGAGGGTGGTAGGTCATGTATTGGGAGTCTTCTGTTTGGTTACTACTTCTAAATTATGAAGAAGGAACCCATTGCTCCAGCTTAACTGATAGACCCCAAATCTGGACTAGATTCAGGAAAGTGCAAATGCTACAGCAATTGATCCATCTAAAGACAGCGTGCTAAAAGGGAATATATGTGTTAAAATTTCTGTTGTGAATTCTATAACCCTCTGTGTGGTGTGGCTCAAAGAGAATGTCAATTAGGTGTAAGTTTTGTCACTTGATTGTATTTCATGTTTAATTGAATACAATTAAGTGACAAAACTATGTTTAAAAGAATACAATCAAGTGACAAAATTTACACCTAATTGATTTTCTCTTTGAGCCACACCCCACAGAGGGTTATAGAATTCACAACAGAAATTTTAACACATATATTCCCTTTTAGCATGCTGTCTTTAGTTGGATCAGTTGCTGTAGCACCTGCACTTTCCTGAACCTAGTCCAGAGTTGGGGTCTATCAGTTAAGCTGGAGCAATGGGTTCCTTCTCCATAATTTAGAAGTAGTAACCAAGCAGAAGACTCTTAATACATTACCTACCACCCTCAGAGGTGTTATTTCATTTAGAGGGCATAGCAAACCCCACCTATTTAACACATCCCTCCATCTTAGTTACTTTTCCTTCATCCTTATTGGACTCGCCAATTTGGTGGATACAACTAACACTCTTATATGAATATTCTCATATTAATCAAAAAAAATTCCGATAGATTTTTTTTAGATTATGCTGATTTATAAACTGCAATTTCTAGAAAACATTTACATAATAATTTGGCATGATAGACTTACACATCCCTTAACATATATAATAAACATATATACATAAATAAGTAATAATGTCATGTAAAATAAACTAAGTGAAGTTTATATTAAATAAACCTTTGATTTACATTAAGTTTCTAGCATCTTAACAGCTTACTCAAAAGAACAATTTGAGGATTCACCTTCATAGGACAATTTTTTAAAATTTTCTTATTTTAATATTGTAATAGTAATTTCTTTTATACTTTCTTGGCATTTTTAGCAATAGATGACAATTTATATATATATATATATGATATTATTACTCATGTAATTGCAAGTTTTTATAAATCAACAAACAGCATAACTACTTTGTTTTGCTGACTTTTAACTAAGTCAGTGACATTATTAAGTAGGGTCTTGTATCATTTTGCTCTAGTATTTCTTTTTTCACCAGAAAATTTTGAAATATTAAATTAATAATTTAAGAAATAGTAAATAAGAATTGTTTACATAGTATTTGTTACATAGTATTTTAAGCGATATAATTCTGAAAATATATTGAAAAATATTTGTTATTTTTCTCTTTAGAAGGGTTTTATTTGATACTTTTAGTAATTTTGCTTATAGCCTTCATAAACTGTATTCCTGTAATATGGATAATTTATTTTTGGAATAATTATTTTTATAATTTGAAACAGTTATTCCAAAACATCTGAGGTAAAAGAAATGAGTTACTTTTTATATACAATCAATTTATGCGAATCCATGTGATTTCATTTCAAAGTTTTCTTCGAATACACATAACTTAGTAAGTTTGTTCTGAAAACTTTTATATAGCTATTTATATAGTTAATAGGACTATACAGTTTAATTTTATATAATATTTCTTTCAAATTTTCCTTTCATAAATGTATTAAAATCAAGCATTTACACATTTTAAAATAATTTTAAAAATGCATTATTAACAAATGGTTTGTTGATATGATATAAATATAAAAACCTGGCATGAGCCAGCTCAATAATAGCTTTGATTTATTTAAATAAAATTTTCCAACATAAAAATTTTAATGTAACCTATTTTAAAAGTAATTATGCAGTCTCAACAAATATAAAATCAATTTATTTCTTTAAAAAAAATCATTAACATGATTACAATATAATAATTTTATAATTAAAATAAGTAAAATTGGAGTAATGGATAAAGCAATATGATCTAAATAATATTAATGCAGATAAAAATATCAAAACATAATATGATTTTGATGCAAATAGTTACATAAAAAGTTTAAAAAGTATATATATTAATATTTCTTAGAAAAACTTTCTAAAATAATGCTAATTTAAAGATGTTGACATTATATATATTTAAAAAAAGGAATCTAAATATGAAATGTTCATTATTTTGTAATTATAAGCAAACATGATTTAATAAACGTAGGTTATTATTCATCAGCCTAATATTTGTTATTTGGTTAAAATAGCAATTTAGATTTAAATATCTAGTAATATAAATTAGTTGAAGATAAATGTAATTAGTAGTTTGATTTAGTTGACCCTGTAGTTTCCTGTTGCACACAAAAATAGTTTAACCGAGATTTATAGTTGAAAGAGAATAATGAATTACAACAAATATCCATCGATGAGGTAGGAATGAAATCCAAAGTGTAAGATAATACTAACCTAATCAGCTGGGAGTTAAAATAGCACATTTGGTAATAAATATCAGAAAAATACATAAAAATATTTTAAGACTGGTGCTTCTCAATTTTAAATAAATTTTATTATTAAAAAATACAATGTTCACATTCTTTATCAATTTAACATTTTTAATCATACAATATACAGATAGTATAGATTTTTTTTTTTTTTTTTAAATCAGAAATTCAAGATTTTTATGACTATTCTTATAGGAAATGTCAAAACTGGAATTTTTCGTTAGAAATATATTGAATAAACTAGTTTGGAAAATAATGATTTGGCTTAAATTCATTATTTAAATGTATGCAAGTGCACAGTACATCATATAGCTAAATTAAAAATGTAAAACTGAATTTTAGAATGCCCTATTTTTATTATTTGGCAGCAATAAATGTCCATAAAAATAAAGAAAAGCCATTGAGCAGCATAAGTTTTAATAAATTAAATAGTAAAAAAAATTGTATATAAAAAATTTATGCATAATGGCATTACAATAAATGACAGAGAAAGAACCAAATTCTAGGGGCATCATGATCTATTACTAACATGTATCCTTAAGTTCAGTGAAATTAAAGTATTTCCTAAAAATATTTGCAATAAATATATACAACATACCTCTCGCCTACGAATTTTAGCCGCTAAAACATGAGCTGGTTCCAGAATTATATTATTTGTTATTGGTGGTAAGCGTTCATGTTTATTACGGTAAAACCATTCGAAAACAATGTCCGATACGTAGTCAATAACATACCGCATAAAACGGAGGAATACCAAAAGAACACGGATAACCATATCCATTTCTAAAATGAAAAAAGAAAATAAGATAATGAATAAATATCGAAATATATTTATAAACATTATCATAAAATAGCTTTATGAACTTTAAATTATTTCTATTAATATTCAGCTTCTATTAATACCCACTTTAATCAGTCAGTTTAACATCCGGAAACAGATATTGATTGTCATTTAATTCAAGTTCAAAGGTTCTTATTATGCTACAGTAACAGTAGAAAAGGAAAATGAAAGCTCTTTTGAATAAAAAAAAAAAGTTTAACATCCCTCTCGAAACAGCTTAAAATTCTTACCTTTGGATAATGCAAAGAGCGCTGTTATGGATAACACATATACTTGAAACGCAACTATGGATACTTTCGGTATCCCCTGAATGGAAACATAAACAAAGAAAACAGCTGTTGTTTTCGCTTTAAAGAATTTATCGCAGTTACAGTTACAATAGAAAAACATGGCAACTCTAGAAATATAAGTCATTTATATTTATTTAATGCTAATTTCAATCCATTATATTTTTAATTAATAAAAACTAATTCGCCAGCATTTATATTTTGAATTTACACTTTCTGGTATTGCTATTCATCAGGAGCCCCTAAAAACGCTTAATCCTACAAGCAAATTTGTAAGCTTTTCAATTATTTAAACTAATTTTATCAATTTTGGTCGCTTTCAGTGAATCCCAAAAGGGATTATAATAATTTCTATTAGAAATTAATTGATTTTTATCAATTTTTCAAAGAGATCATGGAATGCACTGCATCGATGTGAAAAACTGCTGAATATCTCGTTAAACCATCCATTTTTTAAATGGTTAAAGTCGAAAAAAAAGTGTCTTTAAAAAAAAATTCATTTTATGGTACTTACGAACTATTACGACTACTTTGTTAATACTTAGGGATAAAAATTTTCATTTGCGAGATTAATAATATTTACATAACATTCTTTATTTTAGCGCCCACTGTTAGAACTTAGGATTTTTTTAGGTAGTTGTCATATTATTTATTAGGGTCACCAGTTTTGGTGATATATCTTGGTAGTCGTTATAGTAAAAGTAAGCACCCTTTTTACTTATTTTAAGTGTGCTTGAATTGGCTCTTATTATTTCTCGCGAACTTACTTTAGCAGTTTATTGTACACATCCTATGTGACTTTAATATACTAACTATGATATTTTGATATTAAATAGTAATTAACATCACACATGTTATAAGAAAACAAATTATTTTAACGAGTTATATCAATTATTACAAGTTATTATATAATCACATGCCCTGTAAGATTTGTTCAAATCCTCTATCGTATTAAGTAGTTCCAATTTAATGTGTAATTATTAAATATATGCACATTATAGTTTACTACATGATTTGTGTGTGTGTGTTTTTAAATTCTCATCTCTATGCTTTGTAATTGCTCAAAGGAATCTTAATGTTATCATAAGAAAATCTTAGTTTCTTAGAAACCAATGACTGTCATAAAAAATAATAGGAAATATTTTGACTTAATAGTAAGAACTGTGCCATATGGTCATTAAAGTTCTAATCATTCTTGTCGACCTTGCGAGATGATCGAAAAAATGAAAATTTTACTATTACATTTAATTGAAACGCATAACCAACTGTAAAAAGAGGTATGTGTTGTTCAGGAAGTAGCCACGTGATTTCAGCCGAGATTCCTATTTGCGAAAGTTTGCGGCATTGGAATTGAAGGCCTGTGTGCAAAAATTTTGTTTTCTTATAAATCATTTTTCAGAGGTCATGGATATCCAATAGAATAAAATGTAATTATTCTATGCCATTAGGCATTCGATACTCATTAGCGAGTACAATTTTTAGCTTCCGAGGACATCATCATGAAAGAATTTATACACGTAAAATGTTAAGAGCTGGATAGAAACATGCAAAAAGTATGATTTTCAACTCATCTGAGAAAATTGCATCTGAAATTCTTAGACTCCAAAGATTGAAGACTCAAGCAATTGTAGGCTTCATTACTGGGCACTATCATTTCAGGAAACACCTTCATACAATGGGACTTTTTAAACAGGAACCAATTTGTAGGAAATGCCACGCAGGGGTAGAATCAGCTCATCATATCCTATATGAGTGTGATGCTCTTGCCCTTACAAGATTCACTACTCTAGGTAATCCATATCCTAAAGAGTTACACCTAAACTCCATTGAAGGCCTATCAGACTTTATAAACAAAGTAGGTGACCCAAGACAATGGAACTAGGAAAAAATTGGGCTTGGAGCATTGTACAAAATGCAACAATGCAGAGGTGCCACATATCTGACAAGCTCAAGAGAAGAAGAAGAAGAAGAATGTTAAGAGAAGAAGTCCTATCTTTCTGAAGGTGGAGGAAAGTGGGGTTCGAGGTGTAAAGTGCCAGCTCATGTGTCGCTCTCGACACTTGATAATGGCTTAAATTTATGAAGCAGTTGACTGTATTAAGTACTTATGGGCGCAGAAATAGACAAAAAGAAACGTATCTCAATAGCCAAACCTAAGGTAATCTTTCCTTTATCATGCATTATAAATTCTAATACTGTCATTCATATCTAAGAATATAACTTTTTACAATTCATAGCACAGTTCTTTCGACTGTGTAAGAGTGAAATAAAAATCACATACTGAGGATAAGTTTTGCAAAGAAAAAGGAAAGGCACAAAAAGATACAATTTTTCAAGGGTTTTCTCTTCCATTGGTTAATTTACTCCCTCGAAGATTTGCTTAAAGATTAAGATCTATATTTTAAGATAAATTCCGAATGCAATAAAACACCTCTATCTCAGGTAGGAGTTGAAACCGGGGAATTACTTTGATATACCCCCCCCCCCGCCAAATCGGAAATTTGGTGACTTTTTTTTCTCGCCAAGATGGATTCTAGCTAAATACAAATAATTAATACATAAAAAAACTTTTTAAAAAAAAACTCAAAAAATGGTACAAAATACAAAAAGAAATTACTAAATTTGGCAACACCAAAAACCTAAATGTTGAAAATACTAAATTAGCAACGCCAAAATAAGAAACAGCGACCCTAAAAAGTCCGTAGGGAATGCCAGATTTGGCACACAATTTTTGGGCGGTATATCAAAGTTGTTCCGAAACCGGGAACATTTGAAATGAAAGCGACAGCACTGGCTATTCAATTGGATTATTTCAAAAACGACAAAAAACGTATAATTTTAAGTACACAGATTCTGCATTTTTATTACAAAATTCTTTTCACTCACTTGTTATTATTTGATGTAAATTAATAGATTAATTAATGATTTATGAAGCAACTGAGATGTATTTTAGAAAATCTACGACTGGAAAGATTTTTTACAATTTTTTAGGAAGGTACTCCAGCTAGAATGTCCGCTGTGATGCCATAGATGTTGTTGTTATTGCAGCAGCATACTTCTGTGCACCCAGCTCAGAGTTGGGCTTTGTCAGTTAGTATAAGTAGCTGGGTTGAGTATTCGTAAATAAGAAACAGGGATCAATTAGAAATCTCCTTACTTTTTGACTTCACCCCCAGAAATATTAGATTGGGGAAAAAGAAATTCCTTATTTTTACGTGAACTTTTTGTAACTTCTTTCAGATTCGCTTTGTAAAAGGTTTAAAACAGTTTTCATGTAGATATTTAGGTCTTGTGCGAAGCTACGACTGCTGACATGCTGTCAAGTTTGATAATTTTTGATATTTTATAGACATTCTCGACGATGCTGTATCCACATGCGAGGTGCATCTCTAACATCAAAAATACCCGAACGGAATCGACGAAACAAAAATTGTACGTAACTGGTTGTTACAGTCTTATATAGGACGATTAACACCTTTCACAATTTTAGCCACCCGGCTATCTTTTTCGCCGTTACAAGAGAAAAACGAAAATATATTGAATTTTCTGTTTGTTGTCTTCCATTTTTTAAACCTTGTACTCGTAACTGAATGAATCAAACAAAAAACCGCAAGAGAATATTTTAGTGTCAAATGTCTTCTTTCCAATGAGCATACATTTGAAATTCTTTGATAGAAACCTCACGAGATATGCATCACTACAGACGTCTACCGAAAAAATAATGGATAACTTTTTCCCCAACCTAATATTATTTCACCAGGAGGACATTGTGACCACGACCTTTTGAACGTGTTCCAGCTGTATTCCGTGTTAGAGAACCAAACGGATTTTCAGTTAAGAAGGGTTTTGAATTCACTACCTTCGGATGATGAGAACGACGCCTAAACACCACGTCAAGAGATGCTATAGGCGAAAAAAATTTTTGTAGGATCAATGTCTTTTCACTAATCTGAAGTAGACAGAAAAATACTTGCACACATGTTGCCCTCGTTATTTGATCGGAGGAGAAAATGATCAGGTAAATTATCTGTGTTTAAATTTTCTGTCTTAAAAAAACGTTTTCTAGCTTAAGTAGACGGAAATAAAAAGCCGTAGAAACAAAAGTAATAACTCAATCAGCGTTCAATATAGGCTTTTAGGTAAACTCTTATTTTGGCCCAGCGCTTTGTGAAAATGGAAAAAATTATGATAAACATATTCATGCAAGGTAAAGACAAGACATGCTCAGTATGAGAGAAAAAATGTATCCAATGCAAAATTCAAATATATTTTTTTATTTTTAAAACGTGTACAGCTTCATTTTAAAAATTATTAAAAACCTAAAATAGAATGAATTTCTCTAGAATCTTTTTGGGAATATTGCCTTTGGGTATAGATTGAAAACATTCATCTCAGGTTTATCGCTTTTGGTGACAAGGTGTGTTTAAATAGGATTCAATCGGCTTTTACTCAAATGCCAGTTGTAATATTGTTATTGTTACTGTATAATTTATTACGAACAATACACAATATATGCTGGCTTTCAAAAATTGACAATTTGGCGCGAAATATGATGATCATGCCATTTTTCAAGTCTCATACATCAAGTAATTTTCCCAACACAGTTACAGTGTGTTTCTTAGCAGCTCAGATTTCAAATTTTTGTATCCACATGAATGCAAAGCTTCATTCCGCTTATGGAATTGATTTTCAGTTAATGACATTTTAGTTGAGTAATCATATTTTTTATGAAAAAACTCAATTTCTTTTACCAACGCGTAAATAATTGTTTTGAACAGAAATTGTAAATAGGTGAGTAAGACCCCCTGAAATTTATTTTCGTATTTAACAAATAAAAAAAAAGACACATATTATTAAACCTTCCTGTGGTAAATGTCACAATATTAAATCTAAAAAATTGTACTAAATTTAATTAGAAATTTCGCATTGTTTTGTTGTAAAGTTATAACTTTCAATGTGTTTGAATTAAAATGTAAACATTTTCTTCAAAATATCCAAATTCTTTGTTAGAGAATTAAGGTTAAGAAAAAAAATGATGGTATTCTAATAAAAAGAATAGTTCTTAGGAAAAATATTCACCATGGCCAAGTGAAAGGGCCACCACCTACTTCAAATTGAAAAGTTGGAGTTTATTTCCGATCACTATTAACAAAGCGGTGGGTGTAGCACATCGTATATCTGCATACATATCTGTCGGAGTGGGTGGTTGGGAGTTGACCGGGTTTTCTCTCTTATGACACACAAATACATCCCAAAATTTATGAAAGGTTTACCCAGAAGACAATTTACGCAGTGGGTATTAAAATGCTTTACAAATGGTGTCAATGTAGCTAGTAAGCATGCCTAGTCTTGCAACGAATACCCTCTATTCAAGGTCAGGGTGTTGGTGAGTATTCCCAGATCCTCTCTTACAACAGGTGAATCTGACCCATCATTTAAGAAAGTCTTCAGCGAAGCCGATGCGCAACAGCCATAGTTAGGCTTTTAATTATTAGACTATCTACAAGGTGGAATAAAAAATTTCACGATAACTTCACGATGGCTTAATGGTAGAATAATGCTCTTTAGAGAAAGAAAAAAAAGGAATATTTTGATTCCAACTAATATTGGAAATGGTTGTTGCGTTTCTGCTTTCTGCAGAGACGTCAGTTGGAGAAAATGTATTAGAGATTTTCATTGGAAGGCATGAATACTGAACCTATTATATATTAACCCTTCTTTGCATGATTTTTTCTTTATTGGTGAAATAAATCAAGTTGATATAATTCATGTTCAAAATTAAAGGAAAAATGGTTAAAAAAATCTTAGTATATATTTATAGTATAAATTTAGCAAAAAACAATATGCTAAAAATTTCCATCATCATCCAAAGTTAGATTATTAGCTTAGTACTCAATAGAAATAAAAGAGGAAAATAACAGAAACACGTGTTACAAACCTTTCTTCCACTCATTTTCAATTTTTTAGCAATAGAAACTCTAATATAATAAAACAAAATTATAAACGAAATCATACGTATATTGCAACTACAACAAACAGCGGAATGAGACAACTTTAAGCACTGATAATGACACTTGTTTATTTTTGACAGCTATGTTTCTTTTTATGCAATGGACATTAAAAAGGTATCCAAACACGATCCACTTAAAGTGAACTTGTTCTTTTATATAATTTTTGGGCATTATAGGTTATGATGGAAATTTCCACCATTATGCAAAGAAGGGTTAAATAGTCTTTCTATAAGACAACACTTGGTGGATAGTAAAACGAGTTACCATGGATTTCGGCCGTCTATCTACGATAATAAAAACAATCTAATTCAAGTTCATCGCGGCACAAAAAGATGCTCTTCAGTGATTGAAAATTCCCAGGTTTACAACAAAGAGCTGCTAAATTTCTGTACCTTGGAAGCTACACGAAGTGTACTCCTTTGCGACACCATCTAAAATAGTTCCTTCCAAAAAGCTATCCACTGCAAATCTTATAACACCTTTGAAACAATAAGCTTTTTTTTTGGTTTTAATGGGTTACTAGAATGCTATCCTGCGTATTAGGCTTTTCAATAATCATTCTCACACGAATAATTGTTTTTGGACTTGTGAGAACTTGTTCTTTCTTGTTCTTGTGAGAGCTTGTTCTTACTTGTTCTTGTTAGAACTTGTTCTTACAAAGTTTTTGGGGATTGCAATGAACAACCATGAAGATCGAGTATCAGGGAATTTGAACAAGTTTTTCAATAAGAATTGACGTTAGACATATTCTAATAGAATAAATAAATTTAAAGGCAGCAAATATTTGGAATAATTGCTGTAAATGTAACTAGTTCTTGAAAAAGTAATGAAAGATTAAATTGTTTGTAACGCATTAAAAATATGTCCTTCCTTAACTATTCATATTTTGATGGATAAACTTGTAAATTATATTTCAATTATAAATTAAAATGATAATTACCTAATTAATGATAATGAAATATCTTAGTAAAAATTAGGATTCATAGGAGTCGGTCGTGGTAGCCAAGTACGGAAATAAATCCCTTTCGATCCCTGGTATTTTCGATACTAATACTTCGCTGAAGATCATTACATTTCCAACGCCCTTACACATTTAACTGCAGTTAAGTCCAATATCAATCCACTGATGTGATGTGGAATTCGATTAGTGTTCACATTTTGTAATAAACTAATGGGTTGTTCGGAAAGTCATTTCGTTTTTTCCTGCTGAATTAGTTTTTTGCTAGTGAAAACCAACCATTTTATGAGTATGAAATCATACTACGACCAGAAAGATGGAAAAAAGTATTGTACTAAGATTGACGACATATAATTCAATTAAATATTTATTCGCTATACGCTTTTAACATTTTAAAAAATAACTTTCCGAACAAGCCAATAGAAACATCAACACTCGAGGTGGAAATTGAATCTATCAGTTATTGAACTAGTGTCAAGGGCTACTTTCTCAGTTAAAAAACTCCGATATAATTGAGTTTGTTTCAAGGATTCGGCCAGTAGGGGGCCAGAAATTAATGCCAAATAGCGAACAAACTGAACTCACACTTACCTTTGATTCCCGTACTAAAAGGTTTGTGAGCAGATAAGCCCTCCATTGCAGCAACTAAACTGACAAAGAACTAAATTACAAACATCGCAATGTTTTCCTTTTGTACCGTGCCGGTGTCGGGATGTGTGTGAATCGTAAACAACTATGTTTGAAAATCCAAAACAAACCGGAAAAAAAAAAGAGAAATGATAAGCGTTTATCTGCAAGTCAGCAAAAGTGTAATGACAGATTCGGTTATCAAAACTATTCGCCCTCCACACCTAACCTTATGCAATTCGCTCTATCTGCCAACCACTAGAAAAAAATACGATTGATAATTTCCTTTTATCTAAGGAATTAAGTCCAAATTCTTATTTCCAACAGCGGAGAGCAACAAAACACAGATTAGAGATTCCAATCTTTGAAGGTCCTGTTTGTAGAATCTTATAAAAACAATGATATCTAGAAGTATTTCATTTCAGTTCATTATCGAAATGAGATAAAAAGAGAAATCGATCAAAAAATGTGAAAGGGAAATATTTATATGATATAATATAGAATCGTAATTTTATTTTTAGAATTATGTTCAAAGATCTTGTCATGTAATTGAGAGTCAAGATGAACTTACAGTTTTCGAAAACTATATTAACTTTAATTACTTATGAAATTATTTTCTAAACCAAAGAAACGATAATTCTCGCACAGAAGAACAATTCTTACAATCTTTTTTCCACATTTCTTTTATTTGTGTTGCCAAAACATTTTTTGCAAATGTTTCATTGCATTTTATTATTATAGAAGAACAACTTAATATTTCTTTCCTTTTTTTTGTTTTTTCCTCTTGTTAACATTTTTTTTTTAACAAATTTTTATTGTTATTAAGGACAACTTACATTCCTTTTCTCATTTCGTTCTTCCTCAAATTTTACACCAGATTTTTTCTGTTATTAAGGACAATTTGTATTTTTTTCTTTCCTCCTTTTTCTTCTGATTGCTATAAATTTTAAATAGATTTTATTAATATTATTTTATTATTATTATTATTATTAAGAACAAAATACATTGTTTTTCTTTTCTCTTCTTACAAAAAATTTTTTAGTAAATTTTATTATTTTTGTGAATAAATTGTTTTTTTTATTAATACAGTTATAGAACTCAACTCATAGTTGGAAAACTTAAATTCTTTGTTTCGAAACGATGCAATTTGTAATATTAATAAATATCCAAAATATTTAAATTTTTATTCTGTAGTATATAAGAATTTCAAAACACACACACACACTCTCTTAATCTCCCCAAACTTTAAAATAGGTTGAAACAATTGTGCAAAATTAGCCTTTTATATGAAAGGAATAAATACTGATATTTCGGTATCTAAATTTGTAATGAAATTTCTATCCTGAAAAAAATGAATACAGCTAGTAAATTAAGTTTTTTCTTTTTCTTGTTTTTTTATATTTCCCTACTTTGAGTAAGGCAACAATGTTTAGAAATATCTAAATGCACATAATTCATTCGGACTTGTTTCAATTATGTTACAACTAATTCATCGGATTTCAGTTTATATCTGACTTACTGAATGCTTATTTTGTTTAGATTATTATTTAATTTATTTTAATTTTATACAATGAAAACTGGAGCAGAACTTAAGTTAGTTATTTTGGTATACGCCATGACGAAATAAATAAATCCCATAGAAAACATCAGTGTTGATTTAAATTTTATTTTAAAGATTAAAGCATGAATCTCTTCAATTTGATAAACATAAAGGTGTTAATATTACAAAATAATTCAATTCACTGCTTTTAAAATGGTGTTTTTCATCACTATAAATGAAATTTAAATTATATGTTAGTTGAAAATAAATCGAATGATGTGTATAATGCATAAAACTTACTCTCAGTTGCGTTCTTAAATACTGAAAGTGGATCTCTTTTCATCAGCGTTCCGATCTATTTCCAAGCAGGGACGTATTGGGAAAGGCAAAAACGCATTTATTGAAGAGACCAAAACCAAAAATTAAAAGATTTCGAGAACTGGAAAAAAATCCTAAAAATTTACAATGTGAAAATGTAGAAAGAAGAGGATCAGTGACTTTAAGTATTTTTTAATATTCCCTATGATAACTCATTGAGAACAATTTTAAAAACAAAAAAAGAACCACATGCTTCTTTCTTGAAGCTACAAGAGTTCCGGAAGGCAATGTGACGCCACTTTAATTACTTGACGACATGAATATTTCTACCGGGAGTTCAAATCAGTATTCACTACATATTAAATTAATTATAATCCCTGAAATCAAATTTTTTTTTAAAAGATAACTCAATTTTTATATTAAGTTAGCTAGAGACCGATGGATATGTTAATACACGTT
>JAPDSC010046347.1:24881-41420 GCA_026290005.1 Latrodectus geometricus
CTCGAAACTAACATCAAAATTCAAAAATTCTTTTACTAAATAAATAAAAAAAAAAAAAAAAAAAAACAATTTCTTACAGCAAAATTTTTATCACCTTCAATGTAATGGCCATTCTTCTTACCTTCAATTGCAATTCTATTGCTTAAATCAAATGTAATTTTATTTATAAGTTTCTATTTTTCCTTTCGTCAATTCTTGTCTATGTCGTCAACTTTTTTACTTCTTATTTCTTTACATCAAGGAATGTATGTGTTCACGTCGTCGATTGTTCCAATGTCAACTTTTGTGATATGTATTGGACATTAATGTATCCCGCCCATTTTGATATTGCTTCGTGAAAAGAAAAGGAAATGCTACTTAAAGATGCATTTTCTCCTTCATTTCTAGAATTGCTGTGTTCTTCCCATGTCCCCCGAGGGGGATCATATTCCTTCCTTCTACATTATCTGAAGCTCCTCCGCGTTATTTTCCCCTAAAAACGTGTAGTGGAGAATGGGTACGTATCTGGTTCTTTGAAAAACAAGAAAGGATCTCCATTTGCATCAATATTACCTTGAGCAGCTTATGAAAACAGTTTGTTATAAAAAGCAATGTTTTATTCAGCTTCGTGTCAATAAAGAAAAGAAATGCATATTTTTGTTGTGTATGCAAAGCATTTTAGGGCTTTTCATTTTATTCAGATATTTTGCATTCGCCGGAAATGCTATTCATGCAAACAAAAAGTATTGTTGATAAATTTTTTGAGGCCATTCACCGATTTTTTTTGCCATATCACCGATGAAGTGCGTCCTCATTGGTTATAATCTTTGTTAAATTCAAAAGCTTAAGCAGAATATGAAATTTAAACAATAACTGTTAAATGATATCTGTTAAAGTAAAATGATGACTATTAGAAAATTTGCTTTATTTGTAAATTGGCTTTCGAACTTTTGTTAGTACTTATAATTTCGTTTAAATTATAGAATACGAGATGTAAACTAACTTTATATATTGCCTTGATTTTTATAATTTATCTTTTAAAAACATTTTTTCTTTTTGTTTCCAAAAAGTATGTGTTTATTTTGATTTAAACTTATGCCGAGCTAGTAACCAAATGATTAATGTTCTGTCCTTCAGTTTATCTCTTCGTGATTTCAATTTCTATTTCGGAATTGGATGCTGGTACAGCTTCTTTTATTAGAAATCTTACCCAGTAAAGCCGAACCAATCAGAATATCTTTTATGTTTGTAGTCCATTTTCAACTGCGACACACTTTGTAATTAGCATCGTGTGGAAGCATTAACTGTTGAGCGATAAATAAACAAACTGTTGTGGACATACTTTAATAATAACTTTCACATAACAGTAATATGAAATGTGAAAGTTATTTTTCAACCTTTTTTGAACCAATTCCATATTTAATTTATAAACTACTAACAACACGCCTCCGATAATATAATAGGATACTGATTTGGTTTAGTTGTTGTTCTGTGCTTTTTTAATTCATTTCATTATCTTTATGAAACCATGCTCTTATTTTTATTTATACTCTAGATTTTTATTAAACTTTTCCTGTTATTATTTACGAACCAAATATTATATGCTACCAAAATTTACGTAACTTTAGACTGATAAGCAATAACCTTGCCATCGTGATCATAATTATTGGTTAGCTTCTAATGTGTCTTCTATCTCCAGTTCATTTCTTTTACAGATCTTTTTCAATAATTGTCAAAAATCTAATCGCATTAAAGCCTCATTTCAATCTTAGTTTTCGTTTTCCACAATTTTAGCGATCCTATTTATTTGCAATACATTTTTTCAATAATATTTATCCTCAGGCAGTTGTATCTAATGAATCATCCAATTAAATTTAATATATTTTATAGTGTGAGGATATTTATAAAACTTGTATAGCTCAAACTTAAATGCAATAGAATTTCATCACAATTTTAATTGTCAAGGTACCAAAAATACAATTCATCGGGAAAATGGCTAGTAAATTTGTGGATTTGAAGTTTTATCTTTTTTTAAAAAGAAACGTTAATTTTACGTAGTTCATAAAAAAGTCATGTACAGCTAATTTTAGATTTCAGTAGAAATTCTATGGCTAAAAGAAAGAATCGATAGCTCACAAGAAAAACTTTTCAAATTTATAAAAATATACTTTCAGGATGTAGATGTTATTTCTTGATATATTTTATTTTCTCCTCGTTTATAACTAAGCCCATTCGTCTTGGTGTACACTTCAGTGAAAGAAACGGCTCTCAAAGCTTATAGGCAAATATAAGAAACTTTCTTAAGTTTTAATAGAGCTTGATTCAAAATTATAATCCAGTTTTTCATATTTAACGTAATTAATCTAATTTAATATTTTTACTACCGTTTTTATTCCTACCAATTATATATATATGCATTCTTTATGATTCTTTTCTTTAAAGTCTAATATTTATTTATAATAACAATGAAACAAATCCTGTTACATAGTATGATAACTCGGGAGTAATCTAGCACTGTATCTTTATTTACTAATACGAAAAGATATGTGCATACGCAATTATTTTGATTGTTAAAAAGTTTAATGTTTTATTTAAAAATTAAAACACACACAACGTTAAAAAATTAAAACAAAATACCGTGTACAAGTTTAAAGCAATTTTTATTTCTTATTAGTGTGAAAGCATTTAAACGTTATTAGTACATAGTAATTAGTTTGGAATGTGATAATATCAAATCATTAAAATATTTTATCAAAATAATATCCGTAATATTATTCATTGTGTCAATTTTGAAACGTGAGACTAAATATAACCGTGATTTTATGAAGAAATTTTGCTACAACCGAGATATATCATGAGATAATAGATAATTGCAATATTTATAAACTCGAGATTACTTTTGGTAAACAGGGCTATGGGGTTAATACAACATGTTAATTGAAGGGATATCTAAAACTTATTATTTTTTAATTTTAATTTTTTTCTGAACATTTGCCTAATTTAATAATGTACTTCATTTAAACTTTGTTATCTCTAAATAAATATCAAAATATTTTTGAGTGTATAAAATTTAAATGTATTCAAAAAGAAGAAAGATCTTCATATGTATATTTTGACGCAGGTATTCATAAATGCAAACATTTAATGCTGAATCATTTTTTAATAATTGACAATTAATATTTAATATTAATTAATTAATATAAATAATTAATATTTTTATGACACATAATTTTTTAATATATCATATACGTTATCTTAAAATATTGAAATGCATGTATAGATAACTATAATTTTTATTAGATTTTAAATTATATATTCTAATATATATATTGAGTAAATTATATATTCTAATGAAATTATATATTAAGTATACAAATTTTTAAGAATCTGAGAAATTAAACTTTAGAGAATATTCATATATTGGACACAACTTTCTTCGATCTTCCAAAAATGTTATTTTAGCGTTGAATATTAGATATGTATTGTTAATAACACAAAAAAGATAACTTAATAAAAATACAAATGTAAACTAGTGCAAGTGAGTTTAGTTATCTGAATTATTCATTATCAGCATACTTATCGCTATCCTTGATTCAAAATGACGCAATTAAATATTTCTTAACTTTATGCAAATTTATATCCATCAATTGTTATTTAACAATGAAATACGTTTAAATAAAGCTTCTTGTTTGTCTCTTTTACTTATCAATAATGATAAATTATTTTTTGAGTTGCGTTAACTTTCGTGGAAAAGGGATATTGATGATTGAAAAAAAGGACTAAATGTAACACTCTAATACTCTGGCACTTTGTTGTTTCTAATAAACTCTCCTTCTTTTTTAATTATCGTTGAAAGTTAATGATTCTTTCTCCCTTGAGCTGGGTTTACTGTCCTCCCTACATCTGCAGCAAGAAATATTTCATTTTCTGAAAACCTTGCGTGGCTTTGCGACTGTCAAAAACGACAGCTCCGGAGCTGAAAGTGCAAATAATTAAAGACAGAGAATGGTTTTTATTTCCTTTGCCTTAACATTTTTAATTAGATTGCTTATTAAAATGACTACTACTATCGCCCAAGTATTTAAGCTTCTTTGGAAGGTTTCGTTCTCGTGTCAATAAAGCCGTAGTTTTCTTTTTTTGGATTATTTTTATTCATTAAAAAATTGACAACGCTGCTGCTTTGTAAACATTAATCGCCTTTCTTTTGGAGATTTTTTTCTGTGCCGTTTTATCAGAAAACAATTCGGTTAAAAATGCTTTTAAGTATTGTAATCATATGTATAAAAAAAACATTTCTTATATTTATCTATTTTACAGCAATTTTTAAATATAAATAAATGATATATATATATATATATATATATATATATATATATATATATATATTTCTTTTTAGAATTTAAAAAACCAAAAAGAAAAAAATTGCGAACATATAAACGTATTCATAATATAAATATTACTATTATAAATATGTTTATATATTTGCAAATATTTTACTTTTTCGAATTTGAAATTCTAAAAAATGATAACTAACGATGTTTGATTTTTGTGTTACTAATCATTTTCAATTTAGGTTAGTTCGATATTTATAAGTAATTTAATAAATGTATATTATTTTTAATTAAATTGCTTGTGAATATATTTAATTTATAATTTTTTTATTTTTATTCTAAAACCTAGTTTAAGTATTAAATAGTAATACCTTCACTATTATTATTTACATTTGTAAAATAATAATAATTTAATAGCAATAATATTGAAAGCGATAGTTTTTATTTTCAATATTATTTAGATTTTGAACTAAATCTTTTAACATTATTTGTGTGCTTCACATTTAAAAATTCTTTTGAAAAAATATCTACGATAATTATCTATTAAAAGGTTTACTTGTATTCCTTTGAATAGATAATCATCGAAGAAGATTGTTAATAAATTTTTATTTTTAAAAGTAAAAGTATTTCATGAAAAGTAACTCAAATGAATTAATTTCTGTATAAAAAGCACATACTAATTGGCAGTAACAATTTAAACTCTTTAAGCAACGGTTTACGTAATTTATCGACCATTTATTGTATTTGATGATACCCGCTCATAAATGAGATATTTTATTAAGATTTACTTACAATTAATTTAATATGTGTTTTTATATTTCTATTTTACTCTTAAATGTATTTATTTGATTTGTGATTTTAATTTATTATATCTAATTAATAATTCAAATAAAAGTATTTCATTTTAATTATTTTTATTATGTATTCCTTCTGCTCTTTTCTCTATATTTTTATCATTGGATTGAGAGTCTATTAATCACTTTAGTTATTTTTATTTTATAAAATATGCTCGCCTAATTTTATATGAAGATTAAATTATGCATTGTAGATGATTGATTTATCCTTTTATTATTTTAAATTAACTTCTTATTATTAAATGAACCATTTCCTAAAGTTGTTTCACATGTATTTCCTTTTAAATAATTTGTTCTCTTCCGAGAATCATTCAAGTAAATTATAAGCAAATATTTGTCTATTTTTTCACTTTTCTCTTGACTTGAGCAAAAATTAAATTCTGTGCCCATTATAATTGCATAAGATTTTCTACTTATTCCACACTTTCCAGTATTTTCACCTATTTCTAAGATTAAAAGTTTAAATCAGTTTAACAGAAATATTGTTACTTTTCCTTCATTAAAAGTATAAGTTAGGATCGAATCATTTTCTGGAAGTTTACAGTATAATTTCTATAATAATTTCTTGACAATTAAAGATTTTAAAACTTTAAAGTTTTAAGTCGATACTTACATTATTTTCTGATTCTTTTTGTGAAGGCCTCCCCTCATTTTCAGGAATTATTGTGTAATTCATGAATCTTAGTAAGATGACGCTCCGAGCGTCTGAAGAATATCACCCCGGTGTGCAAAATTACATATAATTATTAAAATTTATGTTTAATTAAAATATTTAAATTAAGTATATCTTTTGATAAAGGTGAAACTGTTAAAAAATATATTTAAACGCCAGCTCATGTTTATAGAATGCTGTTATTTCCCCATTATAGTTTTATTTATTGAAGATCGTTCATTTCCTACTTTAAGGTGAAATATTACGTTAGGAAACCTGCCTGCACTTTATTTTCTTCCAAGCGTCGTATGTCGCAGTAACTTGCGGTTACAAAGTTTGCAGCCCTCTTAATTAAAGGAAGTTTGTTATCCGAGCGAAAATTTATCCTTTACGCCTTTCACTCCTTTTCAAGGATCTCTTTTCTGCGTATCGAACCGTTTTTAATTAGAACGTTTTCTAGAAACCCCCAGTTGGAAGTTAATACCCATTGCAACCTATCCTCGAGATGTAATTAAAGCCGGCTGCCCGGTTCCACGCATTCTCGCCGAAATTGTTAAAGTTGGTTTGCGATGTTTTCTTACCTGCTTTGTCGTCTTCCAGGAAAATACTCTTGCCAGTGGTATTTGATGCAAGGTAGGCAACTTGCTTTGTCTTCGAAGTGCTCCCATCGGACTCTCCCGTGTTTCATTTTAAAGGATTTGCATGAGATAGAATCTTATGGTGTTTGTTTAGGGTTTTCTTCTAAAACCATTTTATCTTGTTTAGTGGGTGTAATTCAATTAATCAGCTGTAAACATTTTTTTTTTCGTTTTTGTCAATCATAAATTAATTTTAAAGACATAAAATTACTATTGTGTATGTGCTTGTAGGTAATTATATGCCGTTAATAAATGTAAAATATATTTCTTTTTGAGTTTAAATTTGATTTCAAAAAGAAAATGTTTTGAATGATATTTCTAGATTTGGTTCCATATTTCTCCTTTATAAGAAAAAGTCCTAGCACCATTTTTTTAACTACATATTCTTAGTATACATTTTCTTGTACCAAAGTATGTTTAGAATTTTGTCATTTCATGTTATTACTTTATTTTGGACACTTTTTTATTTATAAGAAAAAATGGTGAAACTTTAATTCTTTAATTCAAAGTTATATATATATATATATAATTCTTGAAAACATAGAATATATGTATTTTTCTAATTAACTTTACACACAACATGAATCCAATGTTGCATTTTCATTTCAAATAATGTCTCATGAATACTTGAACTATAGAATTAGTTTTTTATCATATTTTCTAAAAATATCACTATTTACTTTTATTGATTGCTTTTTAAATTAATATGATTCTGTTAAAAAAGGAACGTTGTTTCCAGAATTCACAGGAAGCCTACATAGAATCAATGAAATGTTTAAACTAAAATCCATGTTATCAGTTCGGTATTTCATTAAGTTAAATAATCCAACTTATTAATTCAATAAGATAATCAATTCAATGCATAAATGTGCATATCATGTTATGGATATCCAGATTTCTTTACCCTAAATCACCATTAATGCATTTTTTTAAAACAATTTAAAACTTTTAATAACATCATTTTTATAGAGTAACTGTTTCCATGTTTTTTGTTATAATATTATCAATACAAGATTTTTTCATAAGCGATTCTATATGAAATGTAATTAAAAAGAAGCTGTTCTGTTTTTTTTATTCTCGTTAATTTCGCTAGAGATTTTATAGTATTGCTTTCTGAATGTAAGACCAAATTCTATTCTTTGGATTTGTAGAGATAGATTTTCTACTTCATTTGTTGCAAATGCTGAAAATTCTTGTACCGGAAAAGCTTTTCTCTTCCTTTTCCTCTAAAAACACCGGATAATAGGCTTAACAGCTTTGTAAAAGGGATCTAAAATTCTTATCCGCTTTCTTGCTTGTTCTTCGATACATAGAAAGTCTGCAGAAATAGTTGTTCCGATTTTATTTATATCAAGAAAAGAAGTTTTTTTTAAAAAAAATTTCCTATTTATTCTCACTTGATATATATAAATATGTGTAATATTTAATTTAGTACTCTTTTAAAATTAGATTTCTATAATATTAAGCAGCTGACTTATTCGAATGATAAATTTGATAATGGTTTTTTTATAATTTTTGATTTTTTCTAAAAATTTATTTTATCTTAAAAGTATCTCCAGAAATAATATAAAAAATACGCTTAACATTTAATTGTTTCATATTATCTTTTTTAGATAACTTTCTAAACATTCATTATTTGTGCTATTAAGTTTTCTATCGACATTAACTAGAAAATTTAGTTGGGGTGAAAGCATTTTTTGTGTAGAATTACTCAATTTTTGTCGAGAAAATACTTTTATGGAAGCAAAGTTTAAAAGTTTATAAATCTTAAAAGTCTATTTTTTTATAAAATTTAATTTCATATTTGTAAAAAGATGTATTAATAAGTAATGATGGATTTTTCTAAAATCTTATAGAAGCAATGAACTGTATAAAGAGAAAAGATCTTGTAGGCTAGAAAAGCAATGTGGTTTATTGAAATCTTTTTGAAAATACTTGTTTTAGCAAGTAAAAATTTCCATCTTTGTCTGAAGTTTTAGTTTTACTAATTTATTTAAAGTACATTAATTTCAAATGAATTTTGCATTATAGCATATCGGTTTGATATAACATATCATTTTAATTCTTTTTACTTATTTCATAAATATTGAATACTGATATTCTTTGATAGTTAAAATATCAGTATTCTGTATTTAAGTTATACTTTAGTTAAATACGAATCAGATTCATTTTAACTGATGTCTTAATATTGATCTGAAATCTTATCTTAATATATGAAAAACATAGTTAATGTTAATACATAAAGTTTTTAATAGTGTACTACTATATTTTACTTTAAGAAGATGAATATTGCTTGAATATCTCAATGATAGTTTTATGGACTAGTATCCTATTCTCTTATTTATTTACTGCAATCAACAGATTGTGGTAGCACATTCTTTTAGATATTTCAGTTGTCTGGATACTTCAGTGCAAATTTATGTTCTAAAATATTCTAAAATTTAGATTAAGTTTAAAAATTTTAAAAATCAGAAAAAAAATGGAGGACATTTTCTTACAACAAAATAAAAGTTTTTTTTTTTTTTTTTTATTTTTTTAAAGTAAATTGTTATTTTATTTGCAATAAGAAATAGAGATACAAAATGAAGTGTCGATTATTCAAATACTTCATGAATTTCCTTTAAACCTCCCAAAAGAATTTAATTTTTGGTGATCATTAATATTTTTGAATTTTTTTTTTAATGTATGTTAAAAATATTTTTTTATAATTGATATAAATATGATAGCGTTTTAAAAAGTTAGAGCTGTTTCATTATATATTTTTTGTTTAATATTTGTTATGAATATTTTTAAAGTTAAAAAGTCCCCATGTTTAATAAATATAAAAAAAATTATTGACCATAAATATTCATAATATATGGTACTTAAAATAAATCTAAAATAAATATTTAAAAAGACTATCGCTGTACATTAAAAAATATTCAAATTCATTTGAAGGTTTCTTAATGAAATCGTTGTGTATTAATTTGAAATTCGTTAATTTTAAATGGAATATTAGCAAATTAAAAGAAAAATTATGTTTAAGATCTTATGTGAAATCCCATTGTGTCATTAATATTTTAAGTTTCCGTCATCATCTGATCTAACTATTATTTTCCACCAGCCAAATTTAATGTTTTACTGATTATTAATATTTTACCAGATTTCATACCAGAAAATTAAATTTAATATTTAACTGGATACTCTTTATACTAAAAATACTTAAAGAAAGAATTGCACTAAATAAAACTGAGTATCTTTTTATTTGTATTATCTTTAGTGCAATATAAGTTTTCTGGGGAAAAAGAAAAAAAAAATGCAAATTTATCTTAGATCTTAGTTCTTTTTCTTCATTTGTTTTTCTGTATAAACTCCGTATATACAGTAAGTATGATAGAAATTGTGGAATATTTTATAAAATAATCTTGACGATAATAAATAAAGTCAGATTAAAAGTAGAAATTAAAATACCATATGAAGAAATTACAATGAGAATGAAAGATAGCATTTTAAAACGTAGAAAAAATAAAATATATTATTCAAATTTATAAAATGTTCTTACAGAAGTATGAGTGTTTTTAAATTAATATAAATTTAATTATTTAATTTGCCAAATTTGTTTTCCAATTTATTCAGTGTTTCATGCTATATTTTTCTAAATAATATGTTTATAGTTTTATGATTTTTTTCTAAAAAAAATTCAACATTAAGAAAAACGTGTGTGTGAATAAAAAATATAGTTTATTTATCACGTTATTCGTTATTCAATGCTCCGACTAAAAAAATAGTGTTTGATTTTAAATTATATTATGAAAATAATTAATTTTTAAATTCAAACACTTCAGTTTTAAAATATAAATTTCAGTTTCATTTATATAAATTCAAGAATAGAACATTTGTGGTTCAATATAATTCAAAACTTTACATGATGCATTTATTTTTCCCTTTATATTAATCTTTTAAATAAAATATGTAAAAGTAATTTTTACTTTCATGTTTCATAATTGAATGCGTTTTCTCTGTGAAACCTTCAGTGATTCTTTTTTAACTCTCATATGTATATCATGCTTGTAATTTCGTAATTTGCTTTTAAATCTTAATTGTAATTCTATTCCCCTAAAGGAGTTACAACTTATTTAAAAAATCAAATCATTTATTTTATTTTACAAGAATTTCGAATTTACTAGCTCTTGATCCTGTATCAGCTTTTTCTTTGAAAATTTGATTGAATTCTGCAGCCACTCTTGAGGGCATTTCAGCAAATGCAAGTTTGGTGAAAAGAGAAAAGTTTCCCTCAATTGCATTAACTTTTCTTATTCTCTCTAACGATAGCGAGTCATTTTCTCGCGCTTTAAATATAAAAAGAACTCAAATTTTCTCGAAAAATTAAAAGTTTTATCGTTATCCATTTGATTTTCTTTGATCATTTCTAATTCTTTTCCAGCTTTTATGCTCAACTTAGGTTTCTATCGTCACCTCAAAGAATTCATTTTCTTCTAAAGAATTTATGTGATTAAATATTTTTATCATATAAGTTTTTTGTTGTTAGCTATCCTTTATTAAAAGTAATGAATATTTCATAATATTGAGTTTTTTAAAACTATATTTTTATGGAAACAAACCAAAAAATATTTATCATTTGTAATTGAACTTTTTTTCTTAAATTCTTACTTTTAATAAGGTTTTTTTCTTTTATTTAATTCTTTAATTAACATGGTAGAAATCAAGAAAATTCAAAAATTGTTTAACAACGTCTACAATTAGGCAATTGTCTAGAATTCAATTGTCTATTTATCACTAAATATTAGCACATATCCTCACATCACCCTGCATTTAAAATTATTTTGAGAAAGTTCACATAATGGCGCTACATCCAAAAATCATTTTTATTTTCAAGTATTATTATTGCTTAAAAATAAGTGAAAAAGTGATAAGTTATAAATATTTAACAATTTAAAGTAGTAATTCCATTGTATTTGACAAAAACAGTGTATAACCTTCCTAAGAACTTTGAGAAATAATTTGCACGTGAGTTTCTTCATACAATTTAGTAACTGCTGTCAAATTAGAGTTTTTTTTAATTTTAATTTTGTAAATATTATTAAATACTATTTCTAATATCTAGCAACAAAATTCTCATAATTCTGGAAGAAAAAACTTAAATTTGGTTTTGAAATAGTAACATGTACTCTTTTATGATCAGTGGCGTATGTGTTAGTAATATACGAGACTGTACTTTGCAACATTGGATCCGACACTTTTAATAAGATTCTGTATTCTGTTTTAGGAAGACAATTAGTTTTAAGCAGTTTTAGAGAGAATGATAGTTTTAGGGATATTAAGCGGAAGTTGACTTCCTGTGGATAACAATGCTCGTTACCACAAGATGAGTTG
Source organism: Latrodectus geometricus (assembly GCA_026290005.1). Taxonomy (NCBI): domain Eukaryota; kingdom Metazoa; phylum Arthropoda; class Arachnida; order Araneae; family Theridiidae; genus Latrodectus; species Latrodectus geometricus. The sequence continues at coordinate 36,709 of JAPDSC010046347.1, forward strand.
ATTTCTTTCGGAATACTTCTGAATCCTGTTCTGATATCGTTCAAATGATGGATTGACCATTCAAGCCTCTATTTGATCTTGGTTAATAATTTTTATAACTATCTTTATAGCGTGTTGTTTTTCGGTAATCTTACTAACATATCTGTACAAGTTGCTAATAATAGGGTGATTTAGTTTAAACTATCCAAAAATTATGGAAATGTTTTGATTCAATTAACCAATGCGTATTCAAATACTAGAAACATGCACACTTTTTTATACACTTATCTGATTGAATACATTGGTGATGGCTATAGGTATTTTTCCTACGCTTATATTTTCTCATTTTTCTCCGATTCGTGGAACTGTATGACTTCCTTCTAAATTTGCGTTATTATCACTTAACTTTTTCAATGAACACTATTTTCATCATTCTACTTCGTTATATGTCTGAATTTGAAATCTCTTAATCAACTTTTATTTTCCTCATAGTAACTGTCAATCGGATTTTGATTTGTTACACTTGTTATTTGTGAAAACCACATATTTACTCGATATTGAAAAATTAACAATATAGTTTATAATAGCTGTTGTTATTTTTAAATAAACATTACAAAATGTGTGTTTATCAATCATTTGCATGTCTTCAAATGAATTAACAGTTTATTTTCTGTTAAATATAATAAAATATATTCACTATTACTTGAAAGGATTTATTAATTCATGGTTAATTTATCATTATTAAAGTATTTATATTCCATATTTAAAAATAACATACGTGATATTTTACTTAGAAACATTGTAAATTAAGTAGAATGGAAATTCTATGAATGAAAATTTTATAGTTTAAGTATTAAAATAAATTATTCTTTCCTCAAAGGAATATTTATATATAAGAAAAATCAGTCTATTATGAATATAAAAGATAAAAAAACGTTTCGATTCTTTGGTTGAGAAATAAAATCACTCTTTGTAATCAATGTACTGAAATTAAATCCTAGCAATCTAAAGAACTGAAGATCGTAAATCTTCTCCAGAAATCTCCATCTCCTTCAGTGTGGCGCTCTAATTGTGTACTAAAGATCTTACTGAATCTTTAGTTAACGACCAATGCGAAAGAACCAGGATTCTTTCTCATTAGTTGTTCCATAGGAACTTCGCCAAAGACAACCAGACTGGAATCTCCATTCATCTTGAAGCGCGACGTTTTCCTTAAAACTCTTACCCTCACACGCCATGCTGCAATTATATCCAAAGAGCTTAGGTGGCTATTAAACTAAGAACTCGCCAATAAATTGTTGATGCCTGCACAGAATTACGTATTTTTGTTTTAAAGAAGGGCTGCAAAGTTGGCGGGTGTATTTTTTTCTTTTGTTTTTCGGCTCTTCATTTAATGGAAAACTCGCATGCTTTTAATGTTGTGCCCTACTTAACCTCTGCCGTTTCTTACGGGTAAGTAATTAGTGGGGATGGGAGTTTGGGGCTTCTTATTTTCGGCGACACTTTTTCTTAATGATTTTGGCCCTCTTCATTTGCGCATTTCTGTTCTGAGCCGTTCCTTCTTAAAAACACTTACCCTTTTTGCCATTGTTTTATGCAGTTGGATTTTCCTTTGTTTTACGTTTTTCCTTTTATCTTTCAATCTTAATGAGTTTCTTGCTAAGGCGCTAATTCCTTTTCAAAGGACTTCGTATGCGGAATGACCCCTTGATTCGAATGAATGGTTAAACCTTTCGTCAATTAAAATTGACTTCTTAATTAAAATAATTTTTTATCATTGTGACCAAGTGAGCTTAAAAAACTTAATTCTAATTAGAAAAATTAATTAGTCGAGAAACCTTTTTATGGAAGTTTTTCTGTTGTGTCTTTTGTTTTTATAATTATGAAAAAGTTTGCATTGTATACTATTTCCTTTTAAAGTGTTTCAACTTTGGTGTTAAAGATTTTACTTGGATTTTTTTTAAGTTATCATAGTGCATTATTTTTGCAATTCTCAATTAAATAAATTGTGTACAAAAAATGAGGCGTTCTTCAATGCGTGAATTATAATTTAAATCGTAACTTTTTTCATTAATTTGAAGGGAAAACTATTTACCATTATGACTGAAGCGATTATGCATTGTTTATTGAATTTCATAATTAGTTCTCTTAAGTAATAACGTTATGTATTCATATGAAACTTATTTTTTACATGTTTAAAGCTTAGTTTAAAAAATTATTTTTAGTATCAAAAGAATTCTCATTAAAAGTATTTCTACGTAATCCATTAAGAGCTCAAACTTGAATATATGTTTTACGAATTTGTTCGAGTTGAAAATGGATTAAATCGTGAAATGAGATGCAATTGAGAGCAGGTGACATTTCCTCTGGTGATAAGAAAGCCTTCTATCTTATAAAATTTAAATTAGTATAATTCATGAATGTGATGTCACTCCAAGTCAAATGTAATTATCTGATTTTGTATCGAAATTAAGAAAATTATCGCAGGTATATGAGTTACCTTAAATATTAAGAGTTAACTCTAAGAATTCTCTTTAACATCAATGTTAATGTACTTCTGAAAATCATAGAGCAGCACATTGAATTTATACTTATGTAAATTATAATTAATACAATGTTTAGTTTTTTAATTTAAAAATAATCTCTGCAATTGGAATCGTAAATTTTTTTATTGTCAAAAACAACTTGAGATATTTTTTTAAATTTTGCTTAATGAATATCTAGACGATTGGAGTAAGAGAATGCAAGACATATTTTAATTTATTAAGTTTCATTTTTTTAATATCAAATATATATAGCCTTTTAAATTAATTCTATAAATATAATATTGCTTTTCAGTAAAAGGGATTATGTATATAATTTGTTTTGATATAAGTAATATAAACTTTTTTTCGGTAACACACATTTTGGTTTTTTTTTTTTTTAATTTTAAATTTAAAAGTTCATAACAATGATAAATATAATTCATATTGGTATTGTAAAAAGTACTAATTAAATATTTTTGCGTAAGTTATTTTTAAATTGTTTACTTCTTTGTTAGAATTTTCATCTTCAAAAAATACTTGCAAAATAGGAAATGTGGCTTAATAAAAATGGAAATTAACAATATCTCGATTACATTATTGTTTTCTTACTACTCAAATTTTTTTATGCATTTAAATTTCATTGAAGTAATTCATGAATCATTAGAGTTAATTATATTTTTACAAATGTGAAGAATTCAATAACAAGTAATTATGTTCCTTTATTTTCTCACATTAAATAAGCCTTTATGGTATAACATTGATAACTATTTAATGTTTCAATACATTTTTATTTGTAGCCGAATTGATATTGCAATGTTTCTACGTCTTTTACGCTTATATTCAGATTTGACTCGAAGTTGTACTGCGAAATCTCAACACAAAATTCCAGAAGTGCTCATCTTTTTCTTTCCATCCCACTTCCGATAGAGAATAATCCCGTGTTCTCCTATTCTTATCGTCCTCCCCTCTATAAACGTATTGGGAAACGTTACTTTTGTGTATGTTTACCCAGGCTAAAAAGACACCATCTTCTTTATCCAGGCACGCCTCGTCTGTCTGGCAGGGCCGTCATTAGGGCTCACGTTGGATCCTTCTCTTGACAAGAAAAGGAACGTTGTTAGACGTTTCTTTGCTCGACAAACTTTAGGGCCCCCATCTTTTGACTAATGACGCTGCTTTCGACGTGTAGCCCCCCGTCTTCTCTTTTTAAGATGAGGCACCCACTTGGGACGAAGCAAGGTCTTTCTAGTCTCGCGTGTATATCTCATTCAACGAAGAATGGCTAAAAATTTTCTATGAGATCGAGGAGACTCTATTGTTGGAAATAATTTCGACATCAGTGCGCGACTTTCCCTTTCAGAGTTGAGCTGCCATTTTGATGAGAGCGTTCGAGATCACGATGAAAGAGTACTTTTTCGATTTATTTTTATTGCATCTCTATTCGGCTGTTCTGTTTTCGTCGAACTTTGGAAATGTTCTGAAAATTCTATCGAGATGTTTACTCTTGAGCATGAGTTATACTTGCATTTAACAAACTGACCTTGTTTACTTTTATTTGAATACCTAAAAAGCCCATTATTGTTAATTTTGTTTTGAAACAGATTATACCATTATAAAAATGAAAAGAATATAGAAAGATAGTATATGTCAATAATTAAACATATTAAAATAATTCTATTTAATGTAATAATGTTTTTGTAAATTTTACTCTGTATGTAATTTATTTTTCTTCCATCAAGTGTTTTCAATAATTATTCATCGGTATTGTGTTTAATGTATCACAACTAAAACATCTCAGTGCTCTCTTGAACTTTTTTCGCGATGTTTAAAAATTAAAAATTGTATTATTCAAACTCTAACTTTTAGTTAATGATTATACAATTAAAACTTTTATATGATATTTTACGTTGTTACATATTTCACAGTAAGTCAACAATTTCACTTTTAAAACTTATTGCTAGTATTTTTAAGTACTTGCATATTCGATTGTCCTGTATGTAGTATAAAAAATAGACTTTCTTTGCACTTAACGTCATTTATAGACAGAAATTGTTAATTAATTCCATCTTACATTTAAGTAATATCTGCGTAATGAACCAGTTTATTTGAGAGTTTTTTAACGATAAATTTTGTTTTCTTCTGATTAAAAACTTAAATAACTTACCTCTTTATTTACACATTAGTTTTTATAAAGTTGTATTATTAATT
>JAPDSC010046347.1:46420-71045 GCA_026290005.1 Latrodectus geometricus
TTTATATATTGTATTTTAAGATATTTCGCGAGATTGTACAACTTGTCAGTATTATTTTTGTATCACGTATTTTAGAGCTGATGTTTAAAATTAACAAAAACATACTGCAACGTCAAAATTTAACATAATTTTTTGAATTTTGTATTAATATTTTGTTGATCAATTGATTTGTATTATTTCAATGCATTATCGATTCGACATGACAGTATTTAATAAAAAAAAAAGTTTTTGAATTGTTTAGCGGAACGGATAATAAGCTCCATTTTTCTCTTTTCTATTCGTATTCCTCGGGGTCTGCTTTCTAAAATACCCCATTGCTCTCTTCGGTACCCATGGAATGGCCTGCAGCTTTTAATTTAGAAAAGCCAGGAAGATATGTCTGGTAAGTAAGAGGGATATTGAGTTCTGAAATTTTCCCTCAGCTTTGTGTGTTTTCGAGCGAGCCCGCATTAATGTGACATGTGATTGAGCCGCCCATCTCCCACAATAGGGAATTAACGCCAGGTCTTCCTCTTGTGTTTTGACATCTCGAGCGACACGCCAGAGAAAGAGGGAATTGAATTTCTCCCTTTTATGACTGGAAAAATCTTTCGCATTCCATTTTTGGAATTTCGACTGTCGGCTGCCAAGGGAAAAATCTGTGCCACTGTGGGAGTATTTTTAGTGAAATAGCTTTCAGATCCACTGTTTTTATGTGTCAACTATAAAACACTTGAATTCAGCTTGAATGAAGGTGGAAGTTTCAAACATCTGCATTTATTTATATCCCTATTTTTGTCAGTTTTTTTAATAACTGACAAAAAGTTAGGTCAGTTACAGAAACTGATTTTTTGGATTTTTTTTTTGGGGGGGGGAGGAATTTTTTATTTAACATTTAATATTAATTTATTAAAAGTATTTATAGCTCGAAATAATCTCTCTTTGCCTCAGTATATACCATTTAATTGTACGAGCAAAATATGTATACAATTGAAGTTTTAAAAAAATAAAGTACTTAGTACATACTCAACTTAATGAATTTAAGACAAAATATATTTTCAGCGTTAAGCCATTGTAAAATTTGTCATATCTTGGAAACAGATGGTTTAAAACCATGCTCTTAGAAGAAAAGCGATTGAAACTAATTCTTAAAGTATCATTGTAATCTTTAACTTTGATTCTAAAGTTTTTAATTTTCAATTCTTAAAACTCGAGGCTGTGTTTCTTTTGATTCAATTTCTATAATTTTTATCTGCTGTAATATTTTTAAAGTGAAATTGATTTTATTTGTTGAAAGTATTATTCTAATTTTGTAAATGAGGCAAAATAGGTTAAAAAATTATAACTAACATGAATTTTGAAAGAAACTAGATAAATATTTTCCTTTATATCTTATCTTTTTTACCGTGTGAAATGCTTTGTTTCTATTTGATCTAATTATTTCTATAGCATCGGCCAAATTACTTTTTAATTTTATCAATTAGTTTCATATTGTAAGCATCATAACATAGGGATATTATTTAGCGCATATAACTTGTATTTCATTTTTACTGTGTGGAAGATTTGATAGATGATTTCTGATTTAAATAATATTCTGCGAATTATCATGTTCGCGTGTTATTAATTTTTTTCCGTTTTGTGTGAATATCTTTTCTTTCAGTCTTCATGGATCATTTCAAAAAATAGATTGTACCCTTTTTATTGGTTGCTAAATTACTAAATATAACATCACTGAACTGATTTTTCTTCGTGTATTTATAAAATATATCTCTTACAAAAAGAAAATGACTTACATTAGTGCCTTTAAGCTTTGAATTATAATGCAATGTACTGTATATCTGTCGTGAAATCGACTATTTTGATAATCATAGTGATATGAAAGAGGCGTAATGGAAGTTTATTGCCAAGAGACTTTTTGAATCAATTTCACCATTAATGCTATAAATTTTAATTTATCTATATTTAGGTATCGTAAAAAATAAATATATATTAAGAAAATAATATAGATTAATTCGATTGAATGTTCCAGACCTTTTATGAACATTATAATTTCGTAATTAAGCTTATAAATCTTAAGCATCTAAAAAAGTTGTATTTCATTAAAATAAAGTAATTTATACGTTCAGTTGAATTTTTTTTCAATGAAATCCAGCTGTAACTGAACAAGTAACATGCACTTTCCTTTCTGGAAGCCACATCAGAAAACTAGATCAGACTTGGCGAGATGTTACAGATAACATCGTTACTCCCCTCAGACCTATGCTTCCATTCCACTAAGTGATTTCTTCGTTGTCTTTCCGTTGTTTTTTCTAAGAATAGTATTTCACTTAGCCCGGGGAATTACTATTATCTTCGGTTTCTAACGCCAGAAACATTTTATGCCTCGGCGGTTGTACTTACAAATCACGTATATTTTTAGAGGTGAGGTTGAATAGGGGGGGGATGAATCTTGATTAAAACACTTGTTTTTGTTATTATACTCGAGGGAAAAAGTACTTCCTTTTTCAGGTCGAGACTTATAGTTGTATGTATTTCTTATTTATTGAATTTGGGCAATCATTATTTTACCTCTCTTCCTCGTGTATGTTGGGGGAAAATCGCCTTCGTAAATTAAATCGTTTTATTTATAACATTAAGAAATTCCAGTAAGGAAAACAATTCGTGTTTTCAGAAAAACTACACCTTTTTAAACTATAAATCATAAATTTTGTATAATTAGAATCTATTGTTTTACTTAAATTTAATTCAGAAAAAAAATTCATCAAGATACAAACATTTTTTGAAATGCAAAATATATAATTTGGCTACTTATGATACTTAGGTGATATTTTAAATGTAATCCGTAAAATTAGTTAGTTGGTTTTAAAATATTTAATAGGAGGCCTCACCTGTTTTGATGTTTTTAGTTTCAAATATGCATTATATGCAAACCAAATAAGTAAAATTTCTCTTTAATAAATAAATCTGCATTCCTGTATCTAGTACTTATCACTGACATGGTAAAGTCATTTAATTTAAGCGTTCGCCGTGAAAATTTCCGAAACATTCAATTTATGACATTCCGTAATTACGATTAAATTATCCTGATTTAAACATGCTAAAAGAGGCATAGAGGATTTTAAAGCGAAATTACAGCCTTAATGAGCTATTTACCATTGGATGGAAATTCGCCATTTATTAATTAAATATCTTAAAGGGACGCTAATATTACGAATCAAGATTTTATCACACTCTTAAACTACTCAGAAAAGATAAAAATGAATTTGCATGGTACATTGGATTTTAAATGTAGGGAAAAGGCCATAAAATTTTGAACTTGTAGCCTATATCCGTATGGAATTTAATTTAAATACATGAGATATTTTCTCCAATTTTGAACTCTTAATATATTGTTTTATAGGGATTGTATATTAGACGGTAATAAATTGTTTCGTATTTTAAATATATAATTAATTTTTGACTTTTGAATGTTTCTAATACAGAAAATCTGCGATGTTTATTTGCCTAGTTAACAGCTAAATTGTTGCGCGCTTGCCTTCGGTTCAATAGTTCGTTGGTTTGAATCCCACCGTAGGAATGGATGTTTGTAGTGATATAAAGTCCATTTAAAACTGTAGGTCCCTGTCAAATTAACCCTGCTGTTTAAAAAATGACCATTGAGCGACAAACCAAACCAAAGGTGTTTATCATATTCGCAAAAATAATTGTTAGTCAGAAATAGTTTATATACTTGAAATTTTCAATCATGGTAAAAATACTGTCTAATTATATTCACTGAAAATATTTCCATTTGATATTTAATAAAGATTAATTTATGATTTTTTATTGTTTAAGAAAGAAATTACTCCATTTTCGTTTTAAAATTCCATTCCAGCATAAATTATTTTAGAAAATTTATAATATAAATTATATATTTATAAAAAAACTGTATAAAATAAAATAATCAATTAATACAAATAAATTAATGTAATAGTAGAATTTTTGTTAGATTTTAATTTTTGCTAATATCTTAAATATAGTTGAATATTATATATTATAGCGATTAGAAATCATCTCTTAAATTTATATTTTCAATCTGCTAGTCCAATTTTAAAATAAAATGTCTCCCCTTTACATTTGAACACCTGCTACCTTGAATCTTTCTAGAGGACTTTTCATAGATACTAAAGCGTGTTCACGTGCCATAAAGCTGGTTAACTTTTAAGCACCCCCTCCCCCCTTTTTTTGCATGCGGAAAGCAGAAGTGCAATATCACTCTGCCATTGTTAAACAATATCTGGAATTAATCTCATAACCAATCACTCCAAAGAATTTGACCCTGCCAAAGTGAGTCAAACATATCATTTTATGATGTTGTTATTGGTTGGCTTTTTTGTTTCACATTTTCAAGTTCATCGTTTCGAAATGATAAATTTTTGAACAGCTATCAATTATTTTAAGCGCTGCATGTTATTTGCCTATAATATTTTAGCATAATGGTAAATAACATAATTATTTTACCTATCCGATTAACTTGGTAAATCGGTATTACCTGAAAAGTTTATGCAGATTTTCTGCTTTTGAAGAAATTCTTCATAAATTTGATAGAAAAATATTTAACTTGCGAAATTTCATAAAAAATTAGAGAAATGTAAGCTTTTTTTCTATAATCATTGTTTGAAGTGTGGATAATTAGTTACTATTAAAGGTAACGATTTTCCTCTGACTCCCAGATATGCAGTTGTGAACTTCATCAAAATAATTCTAAAAAAGAAATTCCATCTCCTGTTTTCTATATATATATATGTTTATCATAGTAAGTGAATTAACAAATTTTTTCTTTAGATGTTCAGATGCATTAAAAGTGACATTAAAGCTATCTTTTGACATTAGATGTTACATTATATTTGAATGTGACAATATTACTTAAGGCTCACGTGGGCTAATTATCGGACGGTAATTTTTGGAATGTGAAATATCTGGTCCCAATTCGATTCAAATTGAGATCCTTAGATTCGAAAGTTCTTATTTATGTGGAAGGTACTAATTAGATCAAAGTAACTTGAGTTCAAACAATTTATTCATTCGTATTTATGGGGTTTTATGTTTAGAAGTTCTCTATGGCCTCTTACAGTACGTATGTTGGGTGTGTAGTCTATAAAAGAATCATTCTAAAAGATCAACACATGTTGGTTATAAAGACTTTAGTGTCAAGCTCTATACGATATCCAAAAACATTTATTTTCTTGTTATCAGTTTTCCTTTATTAGTTTTGTTAGCTTTTTGCAAACACTGAAATCAGATTATTTGTTTGCTAGCATTAAAATGTTTTCATAAGTTAATCCAAAGATATGAATTTTTCTAATTTCAAAGATCTAATTTTTGATCAGCCCTGACCGTGTAGGCATTCGAATTGCTTTGAAAATCCAAACACTTTCTGAAAGACAGTGATAAGTAACGAAACAAATGAATCAAACTTTAAATAATGGATTACTCGTAACTCCATTATTGCGATTAGAGTGCAAAGGGTAAAGCAACGGAAAAAGTTTCTTTTGATTTGACTTGTCTCACTATTATTGATGTAAGAGGTTATTCTGAAGAAAAAAAAAAAACAGTGAGCAACTTAATGCCTTTCAAGAATTGCTCGATGTTCTCTGTTCTACATTCATTTCTCTCATTTTTCATTCCTTTTAGGATCGATCTGAGACAAATAAAGAATGCAGTTTCGTTTCAAACCTCTGAACTCTCTTTTTGTATTCTGAACTCTCTCAGGAGTTCGTGAAAGCATGAAAATGCGAAATCGATAAAAATTCTCTCTCTCCACCCCTCTAGCTTAGCTACAATTCACTATTGGAGTTTTCTACAATGCATGATGGAAAATTTTTGTTTTTATTTCTTCAGTTGCAAATACAGGTTCCAATTTGTTTTGATTCCATCGAAAAGTAATTCTGTAAAGAAAGAAAGAAAGTAATATTTCACTTTTTATAATTTTTTCGGAAATCTTGGTTATTTATTTTCTTTTTTTTGAAAATATAATTTATTTCTTGTTTGGACAAGTAAGGAAATTGCTTAATATATTTTTAATATTTTGTTTCATTTATAAAATTTTTATATTAATAATTTGTCTGCTTTATCAAAGTTGTTCCCTCGTGTCAATTTAAAATATGACATTATTTTTGTGATAAAAATTAAAATGTAGCTTGCAGAAGGTATATTTTATTAAATATTAATACACAATCCACATTAACTATACTTTATTAAAAGTTCTAAATAGAATTTATATATATATATATATATATATATATATAAAAGGTCAGGGAAGAAAAAACATAAATCCACATTAATACTTATTCATGTTTTAGACTGTTTGGCTTCTCAAGCATGAATTTTTTTGTAATTAACTTTCAAAATTTCTCAAGATTACATTGAAATAGCAAAATTATTGTCTTAATTAGAAATACTTATTTCACAATCTATAAATTCAATTGGATTGGTCAAATCAATTATTTCATCAACTAGCTTTATAGGAATAATATATTCATATAAGGATAATTTTAAATTTTGCGAGATACGCATAAGTTTTTAAAATACTATTTACGAAATTTCATGGGTGCATAAAGTAGTATCCCCCTGCTTCAATAGATTTCTGTAGATGTATTTTTTAAAGATAAAATGCCTTAAGTCATGTCTTAGAATCTATAAAATAATTCATGTATAATTCTATCGATGTTATCTTCGGTATAAAAAGGATATTTGTGATAATTTTTTTTTTAGATTGTAGTGATATATAGGTTGCGGGGTTGACACTTGAACAAGCCTAAGTCCTTTGTAATGTACCAGGGCATCTCCTTGTTAATTTTGTATAGAATCTAATAATCCCATTTAGTTTAGGATAGAATTTAAAGCGGAGAGCGTCAGTTCAACTGTCGACGTTTTAGTTCTTAGTTTAGTATTATGTGACATATGGCTGTTTTAGCAAATACTAACGCAACTTTATTTACAGTTTTCCAGAAATGAGCAGTTGGAAGCGAATTATTAATATGGATCAGCATTAATGTGGATTGTAACCTAAACTAAGAAGTTATTTAATGTTTTATTCAAATTTTTTAGGTAGGGCATGAAATGGAAGTTTTCCTTATTCAAAAAGGGAATTTGTATAATTTTTCCTGATAATATCTTTGTAGCTAAATTCTATGTTGCACTCATTTGTCCGTCAGAGTAGGATTTCTAGACCCTTTAATGTTCACTTTTTCCGGAACCAATCTGCAATATCAACTACGAATTTTACTGTAGTTTTACTTCTGCAACATTACTTTGTACTAATCTCGGCTCCTTTTTTTCCAAATGGAAGATTTCGGCTTTTCTTTATTGACGCCTTCTGCAGGATTTCCACCCCTACACATCAACCTTCTTCCAGTTTTCCAACTTCGTCCAGCTATATAACTTTTTTCCCCTACTCTCTTCCTTTCCCCATTTAGTTCCATTGCTGTTCATAGGCTCCAACGAATCGAATGTATGAGACCGAACACGCTAATGCAATTAGAGCCCACTATCCTCCCTTTAGATGCATCCATGGCACCGAGAAAGGAAAGGAAGAAGGCAAAAAAAAGTTCTTTATCTCCTTCGGTCTTTCCCTTTCTGTGTTGCCTTTTCCATCCATTGATGCTTTTCTTTCCATTACCGTCGCCTTTTCTTTCTTTGCATTATTTGTCACGTTAATGTTCGTCCCTGCACCCGTGTTGCGGTTCTTTGACTCTTACTTTCTGATAAAGAAGAGATTCATTTGTTTGTTCTCGTTGGCTTCGGTTTTGTGTCTTTGGCGAGATCTTCGATTCGTGATTTCCTTGGCTTTGACGTCTCTGGAATTACTGAGTGCCTTTATCTTCCGTCTGGTGTGTGATGTCCGATTTCCAGAAACTTTCTATCTTTGTAATGATCTAGTCACTAAATTAAGCCATCAAGATTTACGATATCGCAAAATAATTGGAAGGTTTTGTTCTTTCTTACTTGGGTGCAATTAGATTTTTATGAAGACAAAAACTTTATCAAACTTATATATATGATACTGTCTACATTAGTTTACTTCTAATTTTTTTAAATCGTTTATTCTGATCGTCATTTGGAATTTATTTTCATACATTAATTAACTAAATTAAAATCTTAATTTTCTCATTTATAAATAATTTATTTCACACATCTACATATATTGTGAAATTGTTACACTACAAGTAATTATAAGTTTAAAAAAAAAACTCTGACTTTTATACTTTCACACTATTTACATACAAATACTCTTAGAGATATCATTTAATATTAGTTACTTTTTAATGTCATTGTTTTTAATTATATTTTACTATTTGCATGATTTCAATTTAAAATATGATCCAAATGTGCTCCTAGTAGTTTCTCTCTAATTAAATTGTTATTACAATCAAATATTTTCAGAAAAGTTCGAAATTTAGAAAAATATTTGTTTTTTATATGTATAAACGAATGTATATTTCTACGTGCTTATAAGTAATTATAATATATTCGTAATAAAAAAGAACTGTTCTTTTAACATTAGCTGATTAGAAAGTAAATCACTTATTTGTAGCTTTTTCTAATGAAAATAATAATGCTTATGACATGATGTCACTTATAGTTATGATATAAGATAACATGCTTATATATTTAACTAAATTGGGCTTTAAATGTATGTAAAAGAAATAAATCACACAAAGCAAGAATTAATTATGTTATCAATGTTGAATGCTTATCATAACTTAGTTCCTAAGGATCCAAATTATAAGTAATTACGAGAATGTTGAGTAAAAGCGAGAATAAGAATACTTTTTTTTTTTTTTTTTTTTTTTTTTTGCTGTGATAAATTATTTAAAAAATAAAAATATTAAAAATAGCATCCCTATCCTTTTTTTGTTTTTCTGCATGATCTCTATTATTTTTAATATTTTTACACATGATAAATATTTGTCATCTGCATTCATAATATTAATCCTAAGGATCTAAATTAAAAGATACCACTTTTTATTTGAAGCAAATTATAAAAGAATTTTTTATCTACTTTACTTCCTATAGTATTTAATGGAAATATAAAATAAAGTGTGAGACCAATAACAATAGAATAAATACGAAATATAATGGCCATCTACGCAATCTTATTGATATTAGATATTTGAATCTACGTTTATAATTTTGACCTTATTATAAAATAATAAGAAGAATCAGATAATTGCTAGTGGAAGCAAATTTATGAGAAATATTTTTATAACCATGCAGGTCGTAAATATAAGATAAAATAAAATGTAATAATAGGGCCATATAGCTATATGACAAGTGTAATATTCAATTATTATGATTGCATGTATTTTATTATGTGTAACAACATATTTAGTATAGAGACAAATGCTATTTTTTTTTCTGATTTTCTTTGCAAAACATTCTAAAACTATTTACAAAACACATCAAAACTATTTAAAAAAAAAAAAAAACTTTACATAAAAAAATTTTTAGCAATAGTTTATACCAGAGTTTTAAAAAATTATCAATAAATGTTTTCTGATGTGTAGCTAAACGTTTTTTAATACTGTTTTAAAAAAGAAAGTAATTTTTTTTCAAATGTGCGCCTATCGAAATCAAATAATCTCTCGCTCTGATTACCGAATCTGTCCAACACACATTGAAAGAAACTCAATAATGATCGTCATTTATTACATTTATGTTTTCAACAAGCTATAGCATTCTTCGCTTACCAAAAAAAAAAATCTTGCTTCTACAAAAACTGGAAAAAAAATTAGTTTCGCTTTTTCCATCCATCCTGTTGATTGATGAACAGTTCTTAATTTGTTCCCAGTAAATGGATTATGAATAAAAAAAGGAAGAAAAATATATTTGAAAACACCCCCAAGTCGATGATTCGATTTGCGTTGCCTCTGTCATCCGCACGAGGTTACAGGCAACTTGCTAATTGATTATCGGGAAGTAGCTGCCCTTTTAAAATATCCGCTGTTGCCAGAAACGCTGTCTCGTTAATTGTTTTAAAACGCTTCTTCCTAGCGGCTAATGATGAAGAAATGCAAATACTGCATTTCTTTATTCTTCACTTGAAAGACTTCGTTGAATTCAATCTTTCATTTTCTTGATTATCAAGGCAGTTTCTCGCATTTCTTTTTTTCAATATTTGCCAGTAGAGAATTGAATGGCTTAAATAATTTGCATGTTTGAATGAATAATGTGTGTGTATGTGATGTTAAGCTTTATGTCATATTGGCTTCAGTTAATAACCTATGGAAGAATGCATTTGATAGTTTGTGATGTTTTGTAAGATTTTCGAAATTTTAATAAATTAAATGACTATTGTATGTGATAATGCTATTGCTAAATGTTTTCTTTGTCCAACTATGTCCTTTTTGGACCTTGCGCCACAAAACCCAACCAAACAAACAAACTTTGTCCAACTATTAAAATTCATTTTTTTTTTTCGATTTTGTAATTAGGTTATAGATAAAAAATCTTAATTAAAGATCGAATCTTTTTTTTAATTTTTAATTTTAAAAAACGAAAATCTTTTTTTTTAATTTGATCCTGGTATATCTAACTGAATTAATAGTTGAATGTTCAGAGCTCTGTTTTTGAGTTCAACTGTCCATAAATTTGATTCCCATTTCGAGAATGGATATTTATAGTAGTTTTCAAAATCAGTTTTAAACTGTAGGCCGTAATCGAATTAGACCCAATAAGCGAAATGTAACCATTGGTCAATCAATAAACCAACCATCTATGGATCCCTAATAGTTTAGGGATGAAACAAACTTTAAATGTTTTTGTTATTAACTGAAATGGTAAGTGTATTCTTAAGTCTTACAAATTTTTCTAAGCATTTTAAGTAAGAATAAAAGCAAGCCGAATCGCATATTTTAATAAATGCTAACACATCCTTCAAAGCCTACACTATTGAAATGAAAATAAAACTTAAAATTATGTATAAATTCAATTAATATTAAAAGTTCTTCACTAATATAAAGTAAGCACACTTTCAAATGAAATGAATTAATAATGTACTTTTTAAATATGCGACATAAATATTTAATATAAAAGAGAGACTTATCGTATTAAATTTAAAAGTTATCGTGCAATACTTATGTAATTGTAAAAATTGCTACAATTTTTTTATTATTATATGATAGTTATATAGTTTGAACATTATAATGATAGTTAATTATGTATTTCGAAGGAAAGTATTTAAAAATATTTTCAATTTTTCTGTAGTTAAAATTTTTATAGTATTAATTCTTGCCATTCATTAGAACTTCTAAGGAGTTTGTTCTAACTAATTATACTATCCTATCAAATATAACAAATCGTGATCGCATTCGTTTTTTTTTTTTTTTTTTAAATTCGAGCAAGTCTGCTGTATTAGATGTTCTGCAAAATCTGAAATCCAATATTGTCATGATTTATCGATGTCATGATGTCAATAAAATTACAAAGGAAATGCATAGATGATAATGATATACCTTTGCAATAAATAATTTTGAAGAATTTTAACACGGATATTTTTTTTTATTCCAAATAAGTTTATTCTGATTTTGTTTAAAAAATGCGTTGCTAGTAGTGCTTTATCAAGCAATTTTTCGTTTCATAAAAGTGAACTTTATTTATTAATCTGCTTTCTTCAAGATAAATAATTTCCCTTTCTATATTAATGAAAATCCTTATATTCTGCACCGATGTCGTTTCCACCATATGTCTACCACCTCGTGCCGGCCTTTAATATCATTTTTATGGTTAAATCTTTTCGGTCCGTTGCGTACTTGCTCGAATATTCAGCGACTTTCCAGTCAATTAGTCAAAGCAGCCTTCGCTATCATTCTGCGTCATTATTGGCAGCAGGGGGCCATAAAGAAGACCTCGTCGCGTCGTTAAGAAGAAGCGGAGAAAAGAGAAACAAGCTCGGAAGTGGTAGGGAATCGAAATAAAATGCGTCCTTTGGGCTTTTCCTCAAAGTTTCGAGTCCCCGTCGTAAAAAAAAGAAACTGGCACAAAAGTGAAGAAATGTTTAAGAAAAGCGAAAGAGAAGAAAAAAAAAAAAAGAAAAGCTACATTTTCTGTTTTCTTACTTATAGAAGCTCTCGGATAAAGTGGTCACTTAACAGTGTCTGCATGTGTTGAAGAATCGCTTACGATGTTTCTTTATATTGAGATGTTTTAGAATAATTTTAATTTCTATTTGCTGGAATTTATGATTGAAAATTTTCGTGACAAAATTAAGTGTTATGAGAGTATGATTTTAGATAGACTAAATTTTATCACACATTAAATTTTACTTGTATTTTAATGTATCGTACTGAGAAGTATGCTATAATCTTATTATTTTAACGCTATGTAGGAAATGTCTTGATAATATATGACTACTGAAACATTTTATTGCATCTCGCACGTTTGTTTTGTTGTTTACTCCATGATATGAGCACTATAATAGCAAATTTGTTGTAGGATTTTTAACATTCATTGCTTCTTTTTAATATTTTTTTCGAAGATAGTAGGCCTTATTCACTTATTGCAAAAGGCAAAGCCCACAAAAGCTCTAAGTATCAATTACGATGGATGTGCAAAAAGGAAACACGCAACATTCATCTCTCTTTGTTCAACACTGGCTTGGTTCGAACTTAAGACATCCCAATTCAAAAAGTATTTCTACTAATGAGGACATCGGTCTTCGTGTAACTTAAAATATAGGCTGTTTCTTTTTGGAATTTTTACTGCAGCTTTCGTAGTCAATTAAAAATAAATAAATTTAAACTCACTCTAAAATTTTGCTTTGATAATGACATTTTAAATGCTATTCTGCTATGTTTTCTTCTAAAACGTTGAGATGTCGTTCTTTTCTAGTTCTAGCTTTCAATTTGTCATTTGTGTAATCTTTGGAGATGTAGAAAAATTGTAAGACGTAGGTTCCTCATTTCTTTTTATATTTCTAAAGTTATTTAATATTTTTTTTATAAAGAAACTATCTTTATTAACTATTTATTTTTCGATTTTTCACTTTTCTCCCTTTTGCAATAAATCTGTTTACGATTTTCTCAATAAGTTACAGATCGGTTATGTACTGAAACGTTGATAAAAGGTGTTTTGGCTTTTAATATTTTACAACTTTGTGGCTAAAAAGAGAACTTTCAAGCATGCTACACACTTTATTGATTTGTTTTTAGTCGAATTATTTGCGACATCTAATTTCATGAACCAAGAAATGTTTTGAAAAAAGATAAGCAGATAATAAATATCTTTAAAAATAGTGAATGTTATTTTTCCAAATTACAAGTTTATTTAAAAAAAATCAAGGTACACCTTTTTTTCCCTGTGAAAAGCTTCCTAATCAATTCAATTTTTATATTACTCTTTTCAATGTATTTACTTCATTAGTTACATTTCATTTCATATCGACTTACTTTACAACAATCACAATAAGGGGAGCTGCAAAAACATTGTATAATAAATGTACTGTGTTTTTTGTTATTTATTATAAAATCTTTATTAATACATTGAAGAATTTTTTTTAATTAATAAATAAATTTACGATCACCAACTTTTTCTTCGCTTTACCATTATTAAAATTATACTTAATTAGGAATTATTATTTTTATTTGTTATTTACTCTGTTAAATTAATTAATTGTAACGACACTTGATAACAAATAATAATCATCATGCTTAAAATTCCTTTGACATTCTTCTTTTAACTATTTAATAATTTTTTATTCATTTAATGTAAGACGACTAAATTTTTATCGTAATGCGTTTACAACATATACACTCTTATATTCTGTTATCTTTGAAAATTTACATTTTATTTTATATCCAGTCATTCGAAAACGAAACGGAATAAATACATTAAATAGCTTCCTTTACAATATGAAATTCCATATTTTTATAGCTATTTACCGTAGCGCTACAAACGGAAATATTTGTTTTCATTCCAGACCTATGTTGAAAAGATTTAAATGCAAGGTTTTATGTTCTTTGAGTCTCGGTGTTTGAACACCGAAACTGGAATCAATTTTTCAGGAATCTTTTATTCGCTTTTGCTTGCATCTTTTATATGTAGTTTGCATTGGACGTGGGGACACGTGGCGAAAAATCAATCACTTTCCCCAAATATTTCGCCCATAACGAGGACCTCGTATCGCTTATTTACGGTCGCCTAACCGCTCGTCATAAAGGCCGCCTGAAAAAAGAGGAAAAGCCGTTAATAAACAGAATTAGTACTTCCGCCTGACGAGGAATTAATTACCTCACGTAGCTTTTATTAAGAGAAATTGTATTAATGGCTCTGTGGTATACCGTGGTATCTTCTTCCACTAGGAGCGAAGACAATTAAATTTACGGTCATGCACACCGTTAAAAGAGCGTCGCGTTTCGAGTTGCCACTGCCATCGTGGTAAATACTTTGGTAATATGTAAGTTTTCGGCTGAAAATGTCTGGCATTATTGCAACTTTAATTAAGAAGAAACTTTTCGAAGAATTATGACTTTTTTATTTTTTACTTTCTCTCTTAGGGATAAAAACTTAGTTATCCATTTAGAAAAACAAGCTTATATTTCTCTTGTGTCTTATCTTCTAAAATTGTTAATAATAATTTTCGATATTATATATAACTTTCATTTCCTGCGGTTCTTTTTTAAGTTTTATGGGCTGCCTATTTACCTGAGTTTCGTTAATGTTGCTTTACTTAAAAAAAGTTGAATATAAGTATTTAATTGACTTAGGAGAAATATTTAACTGCAGATAATGGGGGGAGGGGTGGCGAATTTACAAAAATGTAATATAGGCACTTGATGCTGAATTACGCCTGAAATTTAGATTTATTAAAGAAATATTTAAAATACGGCGAGGTATGCTTAACGTGAATGATTTTAGTAAGTCATTTAGACCTTTTACAGTATCATTTGAATTAGCCTGAGGTTTTCTCCATGAATTATTTAAAATATTTGGAAGCTATTTCAAAAAATAACTTTCGACCTCAAATACTTCTGAGGGTACTTCACTTTTGTCTTAATTGCAGGTTTAATGGTAATTCTCTACTCCTTAAACTTAGAATTGCTATGGGCTTCTTTCTTGTTGTCTGATGGTAGTGAGTGCGAATTTGGATCTAACTTTGGAATTAAGATCCATCGTGTTCACTATGAACGGCTAGGATACGTTAAATAGGTTATAGTAACAATGTCGTCCTAATGAAGTTATACTTTTGTGGATGGCAGTTCAAATATTAAAGTCTTCTGTTTAGACCCTGTTTCTAAGTTATGAAATCTCCCATTCAGATGCTTCTTTCTAACTGCTAGTGTTTATTCCGTAAGCGTGACAATTCATCATGCTTGTTCAAAGTACAAAAAGAATAATTGAAATCTGACTACCCATTTTGTTTGAAATCTTTTTATTGTACTCCTTCCTGCATGTTTAAATTATCGGAATAGAGAAGATTATTTTTAGTTTCTTGTAACTTTTTCGAAATAGTCTTTACTTTTATGTACACACTAGATCAACTTTCGTATTTTTATAATGTAAGGATTCCATGGTAGAAGTCCTACTGAAACAGCTCACGTGGTGCTAATGCATGCATTCAACATCAATTTCGTAGATAAATATTTCATGTTAGCTTCTTTGCTAGGATTTAGATATTTCATGTTTTAGATTTAAGTATTTCAATGAAAACAAACATTTAGCTCAATTTTCAGATTTCAAATCCTTTTTTCTGTGAATCGCTTGACTGTCATTGTATTTTTTGAAGTGCTTAAAACGATTAATATAATAATAGTTTGGTGCTCAAATCCAAATTGGTATAGTATTTTCCAAATAAAGTGTTTAATTCATTTGATTCTATACTTTTATTGAAATTAAACAATTTCCTTTAAGCATTTTTGTAAATAAAATATTTTGCTACATAATCTATATAATTTAAAAGTGTTGTAAATGTAAAGATTATGTGTGTCGTAAAATATTAATATACAATGTATAATCAAGTTTTGCATACATATTGAGTTTGACTATATCTGACAAATTGATGAATATACCTGAATTCTTCTGCAAGATTTATATCCCTATCTTCTGAATACATTTAATACCAGGTACGGACTTCCATACGAATATTTTCTGCGGTACTTTATGATGTCATTACACATTAAAACATTATTTACAAATTTATTTGTTTTAGGTGTCTTTATATACCACTATGTTTTACTTTAATCTATATATAATAAATGTAATTTATTTAATATGTGAACTTATCTTTTGACTTAAGATTCTCTAAACTACCAGCTTTCTCACTAGTATGCCTTCATAGATTCCTGTCTCATCTTCAGGATATGTATGTTATTCACATCTTCTCAAAATTTCTTAAGTAGCTTATAATTTCGTTAAAAAAGAAAATGTTTTTACCAGAATCATTGTCTATATATTTTTTTCAGAACTTTACACCCATTAAATACGTACATAAATGTTTTAATTCCGAACTTACCTCATGATTTAAAATTTAAAATCATAATCTTTACATTTGTTGATGAGTTTTCTTTAAAGTTTGATTATATATATATATATATATATATATATATATATATATATATATATATTAGAGTTTGTGAAAAATAAATTCATTAATTTAGTTTGAACTTCAGTACTTTATGTAACATGTTTCAGATTCGATTTGTGTAGATAATTTAAAATTGTTTTAGGATCGATCTTTAGTTTTTGGTGACTAATACCATGCTGACCAACTTTGATGATTTTTATGATTTTATCGACAGCTTTGGCAACCTACCTATGTGAGGTGCATCATTAACATCAAAAAACCTGAACGAAATTTATGAAATCAAAAATTGTGTGTAATTGACTATTACAATATCGGAACGATGAACACCATGCACAATTTCAGCATTGTCGAATTTATCAAAGAAAAATTGTAAAATGAAACGAATTTTTTTTCGTTAATTTTATTTTTGTCACCTTGTGACTCACAGCTGAATGGACCAAACTAAAAATAATAAAAAAAAATTGCAAAATGTAATCTCTCCCTGTAGCATAAATCTGAAATTGTTAAATCAATACTCTATAATTGGGGTGACCAAACTTTTGGGATCTGCGGTCTACTCCACGTTTAAAAAATCGAAGACGGTCTACCAATGGCAGAGCTAAATTAACGTAAACATTTATTTTCGATAACCAGAAAAAATCTTAAATTATGTAGTTTTTCTAAAAAAAACTAAATATTTACAAAAGAAAAATTTACTGACGAAAATAATCAAAGTATTCATATATCAAAAACTGACCATCCAATTCACTTCGTTTAGTTGAAATTTGGCACTGTATATCTGCTCCAAGTTTATCATATTGTGGCTGGTACGAGCTTATTGCAATGCATAAACACGAAATTAAATGTTCATCTGTTAAATGCGACCAATGTTTGTTTTTTGTTCATGGTTGAAAAAGCAGATTCGCAAAGATACCTCTATCCAAAGTATGATTTCAAATACAAATCAATTTGTAAATATTTGGAAACGTTTCCTCAGAAATTAATTTCCAAAAATCAGTATCGCTAAATATGCTCTGGATTTAAGAAATATATCACATCTTAATTTAATAATTTCTTCCTCGACCGTGACTGATGTGATATCTATTAAATGTTCCATTTTTTCAGATACTCCATCAATGTTGACATTTTCATTAAATCCAAATATCATAAAATTGAGTATTTCTTTCAACCTTATTAGGTCAGCGAATAATTTTTCAAATTCTTCAAACTAAACAAGTAAGTAATAAGCGAAATCTTCGAAGTCTCGGTTTGGATTATGGATACACTCTTCCATGTTTTTGAAGTTTCTCAATTCATGTTTTCTTAATTGAGATGCATACCTTTCTATAGTTTTTTTTTAATGTTTTAATCGCGTCATCATGTCCGTTTTAGGTTTTAAATCGTAAACCTTTAATCATAAATCTTTAAATCGTAAATCTTTGCACAGTTTGTTTTGGGTTTTACAGCGTAGACTGTAGTAAATTTTTATTTTAAATAATTTATTGATTTTATGTCATAAGTCAAATTAAATTGTTAATATCCGATGTTATTATCAAGATGGTCGCGTGGATTACCTAAAATGTCTTCGCGGTCTACCAGTCGACCGCGGTCGACGTCTTGGCCATTCCTGCTGTATAAGGTATGGATCAATACAGCCATCTACTGAAAAAATAATAGATTTATTTTCTCCCAACCTAATATAATCAGAAACAGTTATAATTTTTCCTTAACTTAATTTTCAAAATGATCGAAAAAATCACCCGAATTATTTAAAAAATTCCAAAAAAGCAGGCTATTTCTATATATGCCTACATTGATATGGATTCCTGTATGATTAATTAATATTGGGTAATTCAGCTAAAATAAATTTGTAATACATACAAATATAATATTACTAAGAACTCAAACTATGTTTTATACAAATGCATTAAATAATGTATAAAACTCTATAATTATATTAAATATTTTTTTCTATATTGCACAGTTACTTATTTACATAACAAAAAAGCGGAACAAAAATCAATCAATGAAATTTTTATATTTAAAATACTGTCTTTTGCAACTTTATTGTGATAACTCTTTAATCCATATAAATCTGTAAAGATACTACTGATTCAATTCATACATTATTTATTCAAATCTTAGTAAAATCAACTATCTAAAATAAATTTAATATGAATTAAAAATATTTAATGTGTTCTTTTATAATACAAAAATTTTAACTTCTGTATTATATCTAGTAATGTAATTTATTATTTTTATGTAAAAATTTTCTTTAAAATAATTTATGTCAATAAATGTTATTTATATAATATTTTCAAAACAATTATTTATTGATATAGTATGTATATTAAAAAAATATTTAAAATAACATAAGTAAATAGATGTTATTTATATTTTTGTTATATGTTTGTCCGAAATGGTACCGAATTCTCGATGTTAATTTTTCTAGTCTTTTATTTTTATCAAGTAATCATATTTGTACATTTTTCATCTTGTAAATAACAAATCATAAACAAAAGTAGCAGTCATCATGTACTTAATTCAAGTAATGTGTTGAGTTTGTATGTTACTTTCTTTTTATCCATTATAATGGAAACCATTGCTCCATTTCTTCTTTTTTTTTCTCGTATCCATCATGTAATTGCTGCAGGGTAGAAGATACTGCATAAAAGTAACATTCCACGTTCTCTTCGCTGATTCTAATTCACTTTATATCTTTTCTTTCTTCAACTGGCAACTTGGATTTACGTAAAAAAAATTATTATTTCGTTCCTTTCTCCAAGAGCTCTTCTGCATCTCTTTAAGTTTGTTTTATTTTACTGAAAACATGGATTAAAAAATGTGTTTTTCATCGCATAAAAGGGCGAAAGGGATTAAAAGGAGAGTTCGAAATAGAAAAAAAAAAGAGAGAACCTTGTTTCAGACTTACCCCTAGAGTTTTGAAAACATTGCGTTTAATTGGATTTTTTTATTTATGTATTTTTTCCCCATTTTATGCTAGGAACACTCTTGGCTTGTGTTAGCCAAAATAATCACCTTTATATGTTCGATAAAAATATTTGTTTGCCAAATTGAACTTTCAATTTGAAGAGATATGAAAGAAAAAAAGAAATTCTGTGTTAATCGTTTTTAAAAATGAAATTTATACGCTACACTATTTTTAAAAATAACATTTTTATCTTCAAACATTTAGTTTTTTTAGTCTGCCGTGTAATTATGCGAAGTTTTTGTGTTCATTCCTTTGCTTTGGAGCAAAATTAATTCAAAGGTTATTTTACCGTTCATAATTTATCAAATGGAGCGTGGGTTATTTTAACAACAATATTAAAAATTTTTCCTGCTTGCTTAATATTGCAATTTTAAAGACATTTTTCTTTACTCAATATTGTAGAACAAAAAGGTCACTTTATATAATAAACAAAAAAAATAACTGTTGTTATTTTATGAGTTAAAATAATAACTTTTTGATTCACTCAAATTGGTAAAGATAATAATGATTTAATATAGTAGGAAATGTATAATTTAGTCATTCCGCTTGTTATAAAAATCCATTAAATTTTTGTCTTTGATATATATATATATATATATATATATATATATATATATATATATAATGTGAGTGCTTCATTTATAGTCTTAACAATTACTTATCGTTCAGCTTAAATATGTTTTCTAGTTTTTTATTATTTATTTAATTCTGATTAGCATTTAAATATCAGATTAAAAAAAAATCCTTTACTTCGTATTTTTTTCAAATATTTGTTTTTATAAATTTATCTTAATCACGTGGTAATGTTTATAGAAATCGTTCTGCTTTTCAAAAAGTAGTACTTAATGTAATAGACTAAGCTATTAATTATTAAAAATCCTTATCAGCATTATATCTTGTTAATTAAAAAAATAAATCACATTCTACTTTGGTCTAATATATTTTTAAATATAAATTTTTATATTTTCTTTTCTGTAATATAAATGAATATATATTTTATCTTTTTTTTTTCAGTGGTTGATAAAAAAAGCATTTAGCCAGTTCTTAAATTAACTAAATTGAGTTAAAAATTTATAAACAATGAAATAAAATTTGTAGCTTATTATTTTGTAGAGTTCAGTTATTATTAAATTTAATGCATCCAAATCAAAATAAATCTAAGATATAAAATTCGTAAACAATCAGCAGCGCTTCTTAATGGGATAAATTATCGGTTGGCAGTACTCACTCGAGTGGAAACTGAAGTATGATAATTTTCCAGGAATTGAAAGTAATCTGACAAACTTTAATAATGACTATCATGAAGAATACTGAAATTTCTTGGCACTTCATTTTAATCAAAATTGACATGCATGAAATTAAATTTTGATGTAAATTCGAATAAAATACAGCTGTAGAGTTATTGCAGTTCATAATTCCTCATAGTTTCTATGTTCCAACAGTTTCACGCTACTCATTTTCCACTGCAAATTCTTTATAGGATTAAGATCCAAGCCTTGTGGATTCCATTTCATGGTTTTAACATGAATGGTATTAAGTCAATGTTATATTAGAAGGTTGTCACATCATCAGCAGACTCATTTTCATGTGTTTCAGAATCTCACAAATATATTTGGCAGTTAATTATTGATTTTAACCAATACAATTACCCCTAACGTGGATTGATTTTCAATGGTTAAAATTAAAATGGATGAAGTTGATATTGTTGAACCAAATTGTGCAATTTGTCGATAAGTGAAACTCAAATTTATGAACAGCTAGGAAAATTTATGCATGAATGCAAGTAATTGTTCAAAATTTCGTGTTAGATGCTTAATGAATCTTTGATTTACATTAACATGTCTAACTTATATCTGTGAATAGCCTTTGAGTCAAATTTTCTCATGTTATATTTGTATTCGTTTTAGTCAACATAAATGTTGAAAGATTGTTTGGCTATCTCAGATGTCCGTCACCTGAATTATCCTAGTTTTCTCTCTTTCGACGCATGGACATGTTTCACTATAAAAAAATCTTCCCAGAAAGTGAATATACGTCGGATATTCAATTGCTTTATAATACAATCTTCAATTGTTATAAGGCTGGGAAAAAAGAAATCCATTATTTTTCGGTCGATGACTGTAGTGTTCTACATTTCATTGAGTAACAATCATACAGTTTCAAATTTATGCTCGTTGAAAAGATTACATTTCTCACTAAAAAGTATGCAGTTTTTTTTTTTTTTTTTTTTTTTTTTTTTTTTTTTTTTTTTTTTTAAAATTTGGTCTATTCAGTTATAAGGTACAGTATGTTTGAAATAGAAAATAAGCTAAAGAAAATGGTGTACATTCACAATTTTTCTTTGGTAAAAGAGAAAATACAAGTCAAGCGATTGAAAATCGGAAATGGTGTTTATGGTCCCGATATAGTAACAACCAATTAATTACGCGCAATTTTGGTTTTGTCCATTTCATACAGGTATATTTGATGTTAAAAATGTTCTTTTAACAGGTAGGCCCATCGTCGAAATTATCAATAAAAAGCTTCTTGTATATTTTTTTCATGGAATATAAAATATTTAATATAAATGAAATATTTTGAATGGTTGATAGAACTTCATATATATTTGCAAAAAAAAACACAATTTTTTTTTTTTTTTTTTTTTTTTTTTTTTGTTGAAAAAAGTATGCACAAATTTTACAACTTGTGCATACTTAGAGAATAGGAGGCTCATTTTCAAATAATTCTTTTTTTTTTTTCGGTATTTATGGTCCCCCAACTTCATAAATACTCTTCAACAGCTTATATCAAACTAAATTATCCCAATAAAACTTCTGTATCGTCCGATCACTTCGTTTTATTATTATTTTTTTCGAGGCAATTCACTTGTGTCTCATCTCCGGGGAGTCGTTCCTACTCGATTCTGTCCGTCTTACCCCCTCCCGTAAAGCCTCTGCCCGGGGGAGCAACCTTTACAGTCCTTGTCGCCTCCTGTAATTGTGTGTATACGGCCTTTTCTTTACTTCTGTTCTCTTTTTTTCATTTATTTATTTCTCCGATGATTACTGTTTGGGAGTGTCGCACGAAAGAAAATGGTGATGAGTTCAGAGCTGGCATCCCTTGGGGGACAAGAAAAAAAAAGAATTGTTCAGAAGGCGACAAGTTCAGCAGTTACACTAGCTGAGAATATTTTAATATGTGGAGGAGTTGAAGCTGGAATGAAAAAATGCCTGTAACGCCTTTTGTGCACTTTGTATTGAGTGTACGTTTGTATTTTCATCATACCATCTCACCCACAGACATTTTTTAGAGAAAGATCTATTTTACCCTCCGGGTAAGACGGAAGTTTTAACTTGATTACATTCTTATTTGTTATCGTAGAAAAATTCTTTATTTTTCAACCTCTTTTATTTTCATCCTTTAAGAGAACATCAGTGAAAAAAAATATTATTATTTTTTCTTTGTGTATATATTTATCTCCATCAACAGTTTCTTTTTTTTTATTTTTGAACGTGCATGTTTAGTTTTTTTCACTCCACTGAACTTTAAAAACTTTCTGTTGTACTGTAATCGTGCTAGCGCTACTGAATCAAATTATTTAAAACTACGCCTTTTTTCCCTGAATAATGAAGGGGTATTTACTTAAAAGTTCTCTGTACAGTATATTTTCCAATACAAATATTGATTTTTAGAAGCAATTATAGCGGAATTTTCTACTTTATCTCACAAACATTGCTGAGCTGGCAAGAGAACAATTAACGCATTAGCCTTTCAATTCAACCATTAATGTGTTTAATTTCCACCTAGCACGTGAAAAATTACAATACTTCTGCGTCTACACTTGAAATGAAATGATTGAATGTTATTTTTTTAAAAGCTTGGATTGTAGCTTTGTTTAAACATATTCAATGTTAAAATTTTGCGAACACACATTTATCTATAATTCGTAAGTGAAAATTCTTAGATAAATCTTTTTGTCTTATGGATACAGTTAAAAAAATATGTTTATATAAAATGAAAAAAAAGTGCATTAAATGTTTGCTTGTGAAACTTTAAATGTATATTTCAAAAATAAACACATTTTATTGAATTTTTTTAAAATATTAAAATACTTGCGCCAGCTGTACATATACACAATTACGAAGTCAATTCATAGAGAACGTGTTTATAATTTTCTAGAACCTCATAAATATGTAATTTGCTAGCGCAAACGTTGTAAAAGGCGTGGGCGAAAGAACAAACTACAACTCAACAAATTTATAAAATCATTGATTGTGAATTGTGGAAAGAGCTATACAGAAATAAAGAACAGGTCGTGAATAACAAGTATATTTATGAATAATGAAATCTCAAATTCAATTAAGTAGTATCTCAAATGAATGTAAAACGCTATTTGAGAATAAAAAGAAAAAATTCTGTTAGTTGCTTGTTGCAATCAATTTCAGATTAAAAAGTCTGATAATGTCAATATTAATTACCTGATATTTCGATTTCTTTATAATATTTTATTTGAAAAGTTAAGATTTTTATAAATGTTATGAAAGAATACTTACTGTTAACGAATCTTGTAAAAATCTACCATTGTAGCTTTATATGCTTTAAGGTTTATTCTAACGCCGTCATTCTATTCTCATTGGTTTTTTAAATTTGAAAGTATATTTCAATCTCTTTGCTTCATGCATTTTTATCTTATTAAGACTTGAATTGGCTATATTGTTCTATTTTATGTGGAAAAATAAACAAATTAATGAATAAGTTGCATGAAACCAAATACCATTTTTTATGCTTACAGTTAATAATTATGCTACAGGCAAGCTTTTGTTATTGGTAAAAAAGACTCAGTTGGTATCACCAACTCAATATTTCGAGGTAAAAGGAGACAGCTCATTTCTTCAAAGAGAGTAACTTTCCAGGGTGTCATTCCAGGGTTGAACAGGTCTTCCCTGACCATATTCTCAGTGTTTTGATCTTATGATTCCCAGATTTTGAAGAAGTTATCTCCATTTTAAGATTTTAGAAGTTTTTGGTCTTATGGAAATGCTGTTGCAACGTTATACCATCTGAGATTAGAAATAATAACATTCTTTTGTTAATAATTAACTAAAGGATAAATTTTTTCAGTTAATTATTAACCT
>JAPDSC010046347.1:74744-85388 GCA_026290005.1 Latrodectus geometricus
ATAATCGCAATAATATCTGTTAAAATCATTTTAATCACATGCAGCAATACTTCACTTTATCTGAAAGTTGAGTTTTTCGCATTATATATATATATGTATATAAAACCTCTTCTCTTTTCTTTTCAACTTATCTAACTTCGAATTTCTTAGTTAGAACAAGTTAGATTAGTTAGAGTTCAATTAAATCGTTGAAACAGCGATCTTTAAGAATAAAAAAGAAGCCGCGGGTCAATCTGCTATTGAAGAGCGGAGATGGTGAGATTTCACACGGACACGTCTCCAAATAAGTAATCGGGAATTTTTATATTTCTGATTGGGAAATTGTTCGTGAACTGGGCTTGCTATCTACGAAATTTCTTTGTGCAATATAAAATGAAGATTATATTCACAAATACCTTTACGACAGCCTTTCTTATATTATTCGCTGTTTGTTGTTTAACCCTTTAACGTCAGGTGTGCCGAATTCGGCACATACCTCCAGAATTATTTTGCCCCTGTATCTAAGTGACTTATTCCACAATAGCCCATTGTGACGTTTTTGACACATCTGCCGGCAGTAATAAGTGTTGTTTTTTACGTAAGGAAAAAAAAAATTCTATCCTTACGTAAAAAAATTTTTGACCATAAAGGGTTAATTACTTGCTTGTATTTATGGAAAGAAACCTATAAATTCCTGCTTGATCCATATATTTTTTCTTTGGTATTACATTTTTAGTGTTGAATTACATATATTTAATTAATCTTTTAACTATTTTCTTTTATTGATAAGCAGTAACATTAAGGATTTTCTATTCGTATAAATATTTCTTATTGTTGCAGTTTCAGTGTTGCGTAATGCATATTTAAATTCCATTGTATGTGAAAAGTGAATTGGAAACCAATCATTTGCAAGAAATTAAACGCCCACTGATTTTTTTCCCCAGGAGTTGATAAAAATTAAAATAATTATACTTCAGTCAAACAGATTAAAGGAAACGTCACGCCCCAAGAACTTGCTGCGTTATCGAATTGCCTTAAAATTGAGAATAAATGCCCCAAATGAAGTCCTAATTGTGAATAATGCCCATTTGTATTACTATTTAAGAGTCGGCTTTCTGGAATTAATCACCGCTATTAAGCCTCGTTTTATAGCTCCTGGGCAATTGTCCGGAAAGTTCTTGGGTACTTTAAATTTTCCATCTAGAGAGTTTTATTTAGTTGATCTAATTTCCATTCCTATTTATGTGGGTTTAATGTGGCGGTTTAAAACTACTAATGGCCACTCTGCTTTTTCCCCCTCGTTAATTTGTTGCTTCAAGTCAGAATCAATACCGGGCAGTTTTCGTTCGAAAGGGAACACTTTTTGATTACGGTTGTGATTTTCAAGAGTTAATCAGCAGGGCTTTGTAGGCGACACGTTTGAATGTGACTATTTTATTTCACTGCTTTGTGTTTATTTTTCGATATTTAAACATTTTATATCAACATTTTATTGTTATTTGTTACAAAATTAGTAAAAAGATTGAAATGCGCAGTTAAATGTTCTGGTTTATAAACACCTAAATAATATATTATTGTTAATAGTTAGTTCATAACAACTGATAAATAAAAGTTTTTAATAATACATATTTACTAAGCTTTTTCAAATAAACGTATGAATCTTGAGTTTTATCCTAAAGAAACTTCAAATGTGTTTCTGAAATTTATCAACCTTATACATTAATCAATATAGAACACAATAAACTATGTCTAATTGTTATTGCTCATTTTAAATACTATACTTCAAGTATATTTTTTAATGAAGAATTATACAAATTACTATAAACTATGAAGCGAGCATTCAAAGGATGCATTTTTAAAATACATTATGGCAAATATCTTTGGTAAAATATTTTTTCTATTTAATACTATAGAATCACATTCAATATATACATGTAAATCTTGAATTTTATTTCATTTCTAGTAATTTGAGATTTGTTTATGTTGTGCTTCAAAGCTATGCATAATACTGTACTAAATATGATAAGCAATTTGGATAAGAGCAACGACTTGAATTATAGTTACTTAACAAAAAGCAATGTATATATATATATTTTTACTCATAAATTTTACAGATTATTTTAAGTTATGTATTTGAAAAAAATCAAAAATTAAACTCATTTGTTTTTTCAATAAACAAATTCTTTCGGTACATGTATAAAAATAAAATTTAAAGTTATATTCAAGTATACATAACACGCTCACAATAATAGTAAATTACACATTGTTTTTATTCAAGTTAAAAATATATTTGTTAATCATAGATATGAAATTGAATTTCTTACAGCTTCTCAGCAATATAATTAATGAATAAGTTTGTTAGTTATATTGCTGAGGAAAACACGTGTGCGCATGTATTCTCACATTTATTTTTACCTCTATCCCATTACGTGTAAAATCTTTATACTATAAGTGTTTATGCTGTGGCAAAAACCATCTTACTTCCCACAAGCGGGGCCGTGGTGTCCTGGTTAGTTAGAATGTTATCCTCATAATCGGAAGATAGTGAGTTCGAATTCCAGTTTAACCGAAGAAATGTCATGCTCACTAAAAGTTACTTGAGCGCGTTAAATTGGTCATGATCACAATGTCCTCCATGTGAAATGATATTTCAGGGAATAACAGGCCAAGTATTGGAGAGTCTTCTGATTGGTTCTTGCTTCTAAATAACAAGATTCCCATTCGACTGCTTCTATCTAATTGGTTGAGCCCAAATCAGGGTGAGGTACAGGGAAGCATATTGTGCTACAACAACAGCAACTTCCTTCCAGCTTTTAAATATCTAGTGACGCAATTACTTCTTTATAATATGAAAACTGTGCTGGCAACTAAGTGGTTATCGCTGTTGCCTTTCGTTGAACAATTCGTGGATTTGAATCCCACCTTGGGTTAGTAATTTTTCGGAACTCACTTTAAACTATATGTCTCAGTCTAATTAGCTTTCATGAGCAAAAATGACCGTTGAACAACAAACAAACCAAACTTATAAATGTAAATTTCACGTCTTTTTTTAACTTTAATTATATAGTGCATAATGTACAGGAAAACATGGTGCATGTAATCTAAAACATTCCTTTCTTCATCACGTATAATCTTCATTGAGCAACTAACATCTCATAAAGTCAATCGAAACACGTGATTGAGTGCAGTTATCTGTATTTAATTTCTTATTAGAATAAAACAAATTTTCAATAATTTCTTTTTCAGTTTTTATTATTTTGATTTTTTTTTTCTGGTGCTGACTTTCTTTCGATTTTTTTTTTCCCCAAAATATAACGAATCTACTTTTCATTATTGAAAATCTTTGAAACATTTTAATTTTGTTTTTATATGTACAAGATTTTAAATTATACTCGGAAAAATTCCCCTCCAATTAAAGTGATAAATAATTTTTGTGCATAACTCAAATGTTTGAAATTAATCATAAACAAATAGAAACCATTGTTCAGCAGTTTATCATAAGTATTTTTCCTATTTTATATCAGTTAGAAATGCTTAATGATTTGAGGATTTAGAAGTGATATACCTATTTAAACAATTTCTAATTCCTACAAAGAGCATATATTCTATTTAATATATAAAGCTTGTAATGTAATATTTAGATCCATGTTTCAATTGCCTGGTGAAATTATAATTAGAAGTCCGGTTGCATAGTGTAGTGTTTCACAGTCCCAACTCACATGTCCGAGGTTCTATCATAGGTTTGAGCAAGGTCGATTCAGCCTTTCATCCCTTCAGAGGGTCGATAAAACTCAGTTCCTAGCGTGCTTGAGAGCTAAATACTGGGGCTTTCGCTTTAGACTGACCATCTACCCAGGACATATACTTCACATTTCTGAGCTCTTGGTCAAGAAAAGGGATATGGGCATTGTAGGCATTGGCCTTCCGATGGGCTGTCGTGTCACTAAGTTTGTTTTAATTTTTAGAAATTATAATAAACCAAAAATGTGTATGGGATATAAAAATGCACGAGAAAAAAATCGATTTTTTAAAAATATTTTAGCTTCTTTTAATTTTAATTGCTAGCGTGAGGTTGTAATGAAGGGTAATTGTTATGCACAAAAAGTAAAAAGTTTTTTAAAAAAAAATATTGCAAATTATATTAAAATATAGTGAAAGTCACTGGTGTCTTTATGAAATGTTTGACAGCATAATTACATAACGACTACAAAAAAAAGTGTGCTTTCCTAATATAATCATGTCAAAGAAAAAGTTTTTTTTTTCTATTCTTATTGTAATTTTTATTCCGCTTTTGTAGTTATTTTTTCGTACATCACAAGCTTTGTTTTAACTATATCTTCAAATACATGTTTTACCATTGCATTACCTTTTCGTTTCTTATTTGACGTCACCTTATTCATAGTCTTGTAATTTTCTCTGAAAAAATATAGTTTTCAATATTGTGTTCTATGGCAATTTCCTTTTCTATGACGCATGTAACGAATTTTGTTTCCATGTCAAATTACCACTTTATAATAACACCTTCAGACATTTAGTAATATTTAGTTATGAGTTCAACTTACCAAATTTTAAACTAAATTTTGTAGCATCATGTTTAATTATTTCACTTGATTGTTAATGAATGTATATCTTGTTTTTTACAGGGCTCTCTTCCAGGCCAAACCTCAACCTGAATCTTAATTCAGACTCTCCGAGGAAAGCCAGGCAAAATCTGTCCCTTAATTTCGGTTGTGCTGCTTTCAGTGCTGTGGGGGAGAAAGTAGATGCAGAACTGACTTTAGAAAAACAAGGGCAAGTTGATTCTCTTTCAGTTTTAAGAACAAAAATACCTGTGTTTTTTAACATTATTTTGATTTGACATATGCCCACTTAGATCTACATGAATATCTATATTTAAGAAAAACATCTTGTCTTTCATAATATGATAAAAAAAACTTTATCTAAAATTTTATAGTTTTTTATTTAAAATAATTTATTCATTGATTACATAATTATTTGTGTGTGTGAATATATCATGGCATAAGGATTTCGTAATAACTGCATCTATTACCTTATAAATGTTTAATAGTATTTACAGTTTAATATTCCAAATATAAAATGTATTGATTAATTATATAAAGAAAATGACTTATGTTTTTAATAAACAATCGTAGATCAAAACTTATTACACTACAGAACTTAATGTCATAATTGTTTTATGTTAAGTCTTACGGAATAGTGGAAAGTTTAGTGATATCGGATAACTATTGAAGTGATTTGGGTACCCTAAATAATTAAGAAAAAATATGTATGTTTATCTGTATGTATGTTCTTGATAAATAAAATTGTTGATTGAAATATGTTACAAAAAATTACTTGATTATCGACACATAAATAAATGATTCCAAAATCCTGAAAATCTATCATTGATTTGACAAATGATAAAGACATTTTATAATCATGGTGTTTTTGCTACGATTTATAAATTATTGGAAACAGCAATCATTCAGAAATCAGTAAAATGTATCTCTTGGATACAATTTTTTTACATCAATTTGAAGTGTGAGGAGTTTAAAATAAGTTCAAAATGTGCTTAGCGATTGAAAATCACGAAATAGTTGGTTTATTTTGTTCTAGTACAGTTACGGTCTTTTTATAAGCGAAAAGCATGATCTTTTTTCACCTCATTAAATGAAGCAGATTTCTTGCTGACAAGGAATCCACTGAAAGCCTATTTGTTTCATCCTAATGCAACTTCATTATGAGGTTATTACGAACTGCAGAAAAAAAAGCGCAGCTGTTAGAACCCCTTCTGTTTGCAAATATGCCCGGTCCTTTAAGGTCCCCCGCGAGTTTTACATCTCTTGGGCAAACATCGTCTCTTATTTCCTTGCGTCCTATAACTCCTTATCTGGTGTACCCAGCAGAACAATAAGAGGATTAGCTTCCTTAATCCAAAAGGGCAAGACGTTCCCTCTTATCTCTGCAGGGGGACCGTCTGCGCTTCGTCCCCCCTTGCGAACCTTCAGAAGGCTTATTGAACCGAAAGGACAAGATTGCTTTCAATTCCTGGATATGCTGAAGCTTGAACTTCCTTTGTAATTCCGCAAGATACGGATGCTCTTAAAAGGACTGTCTAGGACGTGCTGGGCGAGAGAGGAATTAATATTGCCCGGTTCCTGAACGCGAAGTCCTTTGTTCTCAGGCCGAGGGGGTAATTAGTTAGACATGATGCTCAATACCTTTTGATCGCTTCCTTTGCTGATGCTGTTGCAACAGGAGACGTCGTCTTCCTAATTAAGTGCGTTCGCTTAAATTGGTCTCTAGGCAGTATTATGAAGAATCCTTGTAGTATGCCAATTGCTTTTGACATAAAAGCATCTTTTCTATTATATTTCAAATATGAAACAATATCTAGCGAAGTTTTAGTTTTCGTAATAATACATATCTTTAAAAACGTCTGATGGAATACTATTTACTATACTTGTTAACAAGCGTTAACATCAATAAATTTTTTCTGAATTGAACTATGTTTATTGCTATTTATTTTCTAACTTATTTGTTTGTTTTAAAATTTAACTTATTTGTTTGCTTTATATCTGTGTGTTAATTTTTCTATTCACATAAAACCTATGCATTTTTTTATAGAATTAATTTAAATGTAATTTAACGTGATGTTTGTTGTTGAGAAATTACTTTACCCTTGTACTATTTTTATTTTAAAGTTATTATGTTTTATAACTTAAAATTTATCATGAATTAATATATTCGGTGACCCATTTATAAAATTTACGTATCTTTTAATATGTATGATTTGTAACTCAGATACTCTATTTCTTTTAAGAGAATAATTATTTTACATAGAAATAATTGCTTAATATGCTCATAAACTAGAATAAATAAACTTTTCTCTACTATTTTGAATTCAAAATTCAGTTGAACAATGTAGTCATCAGTGAAATATATGTTGTTATTTGGCACTTTATTTTATTAATAGCAAAATTCACTTTATTTAATCTTTCGAAAATTAAATTTGGGTTATTAAATCCTTCTGAGATTGAAAGTAAAATCTGAAATAAGCTGAAAAGAAATTGAAGCCGATGATATCAATAAAACATGCAAACTTTATAAGATTAAATAAAATATACTGTATATCATATCTTAAATGAAGTCTGACTTTCAAATAAATTTTTGTTACATGTAATTGTAACATGTGCTGAATTTTTCATGCATACTTGCATCTGTACATAGTAATTGCCATAAAATTTTATGTATGAACCAAAAGCAAGTGAAATGTGTTCTTCTTATATAAAATTAATTGTTGACAAAATGTTTAACCTGCATACTTGTATGCCTGTCAGTTTTTTAGAATTGTTTAAAGTTAGTTACTTTTTAGAATTGATCCATTTTACTAGTACTAAAATAGTATTTATTAAAATAGCACATACCATTTCAATGACAATTTTTCTTGTACCAGGTGGTACCACGGGTCCATTAGTCGGCTGGACGCGGAGAACTTACTTCGGGTGCTCAAGGAAGGCAGTTATCTGGTGAGGAACAGCGAAAGTTCTAAACAGGATTATTCTCTGTCTCTCAAGTAAGTAGATAAACTGCAGTTTCATATGCTCCCTGGTATCATTAAACAATAAACTATGCAATTAAAAAAATTATGCAATTTATCTTAAAGAAGTAAATTATTATTTAAATTTATATCAGAACCACGTGGGAGTTCCATGGGGGACATAAGATTGTTGGACTGAATGAGTCTATTTACATCATCGTCGGTGAAGTCATTCTGGGACATTCCTCTGTCAATATGTAAACTTTAAAAGACGAATGTAATCTCAGATATTGATCTTTACATTTAACATCATGGACCTAATAATGAAGTGCTCGATTGTGTTCAATCCATTCAGTCACTGAATTATTATTGCTGAAAAATTTTTAAAATGTAAAATATACTAAATATTTAAGTGATATGGGAAATAAAATATTGAATTTTATAATAAAATATGCGTGGTGTTTAACGACTTTGGTCGACGAAAGAAAGTAGTTAGAAACCAATACTTAACCTATGATTTTGAAAAATTACTGTTAAGTGTATTTTAAACTTTTCTCCATTATATTATTTTTATATTAAAAAATTATAGTTATAAAAATTATATGAATTTATGTTGGAGGAATCTAATATTGTAGAGTTACACTCAATTACCTAAAAAGATTTGCACACATTTCTTTAAAACTAAAAATAAGTAATTTTTTCTGTGAATTTGTTAGAAAATGAATGATGTGTGTGCAACTAAGCATGTGTGAAATTAATATCTAATGTGCTTGTGTAATGTTCATATCTTAACAGTGTCATAAGTGTAACTGAGCTATTAGCCATGTCCTTTTATTCAACAGTTCGTGCGTTCGATTTTCATTTGGATATGTTTGTATCAGTCGATGTTAACCACTTATCAATACGCTTTCTTATCAATTGTTTCATTTTAAGCTGTTGAATCAGTTGAACTTAGTATTAAATCGGTTGATTAGTCTTTCTGTGCAAAAAAGTAGCCTAGATCAACAAACTAAATCTAGCTCCGATGTGGAAATTTTACTGTGTCTCTGAAATCACTTTAAACTATACATGTCTATCAAACTCAACATGTAAAAAGACCATAGAGTTTTAATTAAAACAAATCAAACCTTAATTAACAGTATATTTAATAGTATAGTTCACTACTTATAGTGTAGCATTGTCTTTTAAGTAATTCTTTGTCTTTAAGTATATAATATACTACTCAATAATTTTATTTTGTTCTGTAATTTAATACGTATATTGGTGTTTTTATAAAGAGAATTAAGAAATTAAGTCTTTTATGCAGGTATGTTTTACCTTAATCAGGTATATTTCTAGAATTTTCATGTTTTATGTGCAAGTAGAAAATAGGACGGAAATTTCTCTTTTGTTTTTGATTATTCCTTTGTTCTAAAGTTGTATCCAAGCTCTAAAATTATAAAAAATAAAGTAAATAAATGAAAAAGCTATAGAAGTAGTCTACATCGACCATTCGTTCGGGCTCATTAGTATGGAGTCTGCATTTTTATATATTTAATTAGGTCTTAACGTCATTAAACGTCCGAGTCAGCCTAATGGCTCCGTGACACTTAGTAAATGGGAAATTCCCTCTTGGATTAAGCTGTTGCTCCCTAAATGTTAATGAGTGCTGTGATTCTTAACGATCTGGGACGACTTGAAAGGGATTTTTTTCCCTTTCTCCTTTTGATCAGAAGAGTGTAAAAGGTAAAAAAAAATAACTTGAAGGGCCTGTTTATTGTGTTATTATTTAACATTTTACGTCCATCTGCTCATTAAGTTGGAGTTTGAGATCCAGAAATCCAAGGATGAAAAAATAAAAAGGGGATAATTGGGTTCATTCCTTATCAGAAACTTTATTGCTCTATGTCTGTCTATTTGCATTTTTAATGCTGCTTAGCCTCAATATTTGTTGAATACTTTCATTTGCAGAGATGAATCAAAGATTTATTTTTTGCATTTTGAAAATGAACTTTTCTCCTTTCACTTTTTGAAGTTGAGAAACATCTCATTAAATGCTTAGGTGAAGCTTTTTACTTTAGATTGCTTGGTGTTTATATGAGTAAATCTCTTTATGTGGTACATGGTTTGAAAATAAATTTTATACAATGATATAAACAGAAAATTGCAAAGTCTAGACCCGAAACAATTTCGTTTATTTCACTGATAAGGTAAACTTTGTTCAGAATTTGTTACAATTTGATCTCAGTATTTGTTTTTAATATTTGTAGAAATGAATCATAGATTTTATTTTGTGAAATCAAAGAACATTTAATAGTTTTAACTAATGCCTTTATTTTACATTAGTTATGCATACAATATAATACATACAAGCATAATTTTTAAACAATAATCTTGAATTCCAATTTGTACAAATATAATACATTTAACACGAACGCATACTTTTAATCCACCATAAATTTATATTACTGGGTAAAAGTGAATTAATATTAAACAGATTCATAATTATTGTTAATCATACAATTGAAAAATTAAATTACTGTTACAGAAAATTAATATATTTCTTAAAAGAATGACATATTTTGATGAACATTTTTATTAAATGCTAATGAAATAATTTTATTAAACTTAATCTGTTTAGGGAACAATTTATGATTTCTTTTAGATTATGTTATTATATCTTTTTTGGTGTTAGAATGTGTATATTCCGTTCCCAAAACCCTTTTTAAAGTTCTAGAAATCTTCAAGGTCATCAAGGATAACCATATAACTAAATTTACTAATTTGTAACTTTACATTCATTCGGTCGTAATCAGAATTTTATTTTAAACACTTTTTTAAATTTCATTTATAAAAAAAATTTAAACTATTTTCTTTCCACTTCTTAAATATTTGATTGGTTTTAAATGCGCAATACCTTGTAGAGAAAATTTATATAAATTTAATATGCTGTAACTGAATGGATATCAACAAATTTTTTAAGAAAATAAATAAGCTTATTAAAATGTATTCTTTTCTAAATTATTCATTTTCATTAGAAAATTAGTCAACAAATATTTTTATGAATTAAATACTAACAATATGCAAATATCAGTTTTATATATATATATATATATATATATATATATATATATATATATATATAT
>JAPDSC010046347.1:85398-117964 GCA_026290005.1 Latrodectus geometricus
TATATATATATATATATATATATATATATATATATATATATATATATGTAAACTCTAAATTGATTTTAGAAAATGAGTTCCTATATATTCAAAATTTTAAACTTATATTTTTTATTTGAATATTTTAATTTCTGGCATTCGATTTCAAGTATATGGTTCATAATTATTTTTAAAATATTTAAAATTATTTATCTTATTACTATATATACCGATATTAATGATTACAATCGGGACACGCTTTTCTAACATTTTTCTCTTCCTTTCTATTAAAAGCATTTTTGTCCCAAACAATCTGAAAAGAAAAATGAGAGGGTAATCTGATTTTGTTAGTAATTTATAATCGTAAATAGAGAAGTATAACCTATAAATTCTTCAGCAGTATTTTTATGTAGTTTTTTAATCTATAAACTTTTCTTAGTTATATTAAAGAAAAATATTACTCAGGCTAAAATGAGAGAACATACGCACTGTTCGGGTTATGTAGATATACTTCTGAACTGATAAAAATAATGTTAAGCATGAAATAATTTTGAAATTAAACATGAAATAATAGATTTGAATAAGTAAATTAAGTTCTGAATTGAGTTTCAATGTGACACTCGCCTAGCTTTAAATATCCGTTTAATATTAATAAAAAGAAAAAAAAAGTTTTTTTCTCTTTTATATATTTTAAGAATATGATTTTATGCCTCCTTTCTTTTTGAAGAAGAGTCCCGATTAACATGTGATATGTGTAAAGCTATTAATATAAAAATAATTTTAAATTGGAAATAGTAAAATTAAACATGAAAGAATAATAATAAGAAACTTTAAATAAGAAGAAATTTTATTGAGGCATTCGCCACACACACACAAAATTTTTGAATTTTACATTTCTTTTATATCAAAAAAAAACTTTTCTGTCCCTGTATTTTTTCCTGGTATTTATTCTAAAAATATGAAATAGGATTCTATTTCCCCCACTTTGAGAAAAAGAAATTCCTTATCAAAATATTGACACAACATTCAAATGAAAAATTCTGATTTTTTTTCTTCTTGCCTAAGTCAATTGAATTTTCAAATACTCTCCGGATCGTATATTCATTTAAAGATAACGACTCAAAGACTCTTATCTTCTAAGCGATGTTTGCATTGCATGTCTTTTAAAACGAAGGTTGTTACTTTCACCAAATTAACTTAGACTAATACCGAAAATCCACCACTCTTCGAGTTTCATTGTTTATCGCCAGATCAAGTGGAAACTCGGGCGTTTTATTCGGATCTCCTTTAAATCACCTTATCTTTTATCGTTAAGGAAAAAAATCCTCGGAAAAGGGGAAAAAAGTAAATAAATGTAACAATCAGCCATCTTGACAAGGAACAGGGATTGCGGCTGAGTCAACACTAGGCTTTATTCGTGAAGCTACATACAGACACGCTACGTCGAACAACTGAAGAAGAAAGAATAAGTCAACTTAGGGAAAAAGGGATCTTAAAAATGGAAAAAAAAAAAGGAAAAGAAACCTCTGCAACGGTGGCATAGCACGAAGCAATGTCATTAATCACAATTTGTCGTGCTCGACACCCCCGCATGGGGAGTAAATGTGGGTGGTTCTCGAATTCTAGTATCAGAATGTAACCGAACGTTTCTTC
Source organism: Latrodectus geometricus (assembly GCA_026290005.1). NCBI lineage: Eukaryota > Metazoa > Arthropoda > Arachnida > Araneae > Theridiidae > Latrodectus > Latrodectus geometricus. The sequence goes on from JAPDSC010046347.1 coordinate 87,031, forward strand.
ACTTTGTTCTTTTTGATGAAGTAAACCCCTGTTTCTTAAAAATTTATTTATTTCAAGTTATTGTGAAAATGTGCGTGTGTGATTTTTTTTAAAATACAAACTTGGTAATGATTTTAGATTTAAAAATCTAGTCTCTTAAAGAAAAGAAGGAAAGTACGAGATAAATCTCTTCAAAATTATTCTTTTTGAAAGTACAATCTCAGTTTGGCAAACCTATATGAATATTATCGTTTTTCCGTGCCTGTGGTATTAAAAAATTATTCTTATTTTTTATCTTCCGATGTCGTTAGAGAGATTAGCTTATTATTATTTATTATAATATATAATATGCAGTTTGTTAAACTTCCCAATGCAACCAGTATTAGTAAGAATAGAATGTCAAATGAGTAAGAGTATTATGATATTAAATATTCTTATTTAACTCAGCATTTCAATTCTAAGAGTCAAAAATTGCTTTATATGCTGAAACGTTTTCTGAATTTAAAGCAGTTTTATTGTGGGATTAAAGTTTTGCATCATTTTTAATCTTGTCTCACTAATTAACTTGTCTTATTAAACAAAAGCGAACGTCTATTATTAAATGAAGCATTTGTATTTTATACAATTTAAGGTTTATATAAAAGTTTTACATATATTAAAGCATGAAAATAATAAAACATACAAATTCAAATGTAAATTACATTAAAAATTTATGGATATTCTCTTTTCAACATTAATGGAATTTTAATGGAAAGACACTTTTACAATAATGCTTCAGCTTTTTTATTCAGAAATAATTTAAGCATTTTTTTAACATTAGTACTTTGCATGTTTGCATTACCCTACAATTGTGTTACATTTTTAAAATATTGAAATAACTTATTCCTTAAACAATTAAAACTAATGTTATTTTATTCCCTCCAAAATAAATGTACATCGCGTTCCTGTTTGGTTTAAAATAATTAACAAAAAATGTTGCTGTAATTTAGAAGATTCTTATTATTCTGGAACAAAATTGATTTGCTATAAAAATTTAACTTATATTAAAATAAAATCGCGCGCGTTCCAAGTTCTTTGCTATTTGTTTTTGTGTATATCTTCTAAATAATTATGCTTTCGGTATATATTAGTTACTTAATAAAAAATAATAGCAAATATAAAATCAAAAATAAAACTACTAAATTAGACTCTAAAATAAGTAAATAAATAATTGCAAAATTTATACTTATATCGCCGACGTAAATGGTATTTAGTTCGTAAAATTCTAAGGAAGAAAAACTATAATTTAACCATAAAAAATTTATAGCTTTTTAAAAATTTTTTACGATATTTCCAATTACTACGTTTAAAGTTTCAATAGGGAATGTGCATACAATTTTTAATGCAATTTACATATGAATTAGTAAAATTGGTAGTCTAATTAGTATTTTTAGGAAAAGTATAATTCAATTTTCGCTGATATATGAGCATTATGCTCATGAAGATAATTCATCATAAGAACATCAGACTTTTGCCATGGGATTGTGAACAAGAAGATAGTTCATAAAATTAATGTTTTTAACCTAGAAATTTGGCATTTGCTACATCTTTCTTATGGAAAGCAAATAGTTAAAATTTTCACATCTAATAAAGATGCTGTTTTCGCTTTCATTGATTATTAATTTTTTATCTTATTTTAACAGGAGTGCCCGGGGCTTTATGCATATGAAGATAGTTCACAGCGACGGCCGGTTTATTCTGGGACAGTTCAGCAATCCATTTTCCAGCATCCCCGAAATGATACATCATTATTCCATCAACAAGTTGCCCATTAAGGGAGCGGAGCATATGTCCTTGCTATACCCAGTCATTGACCAGCTACTATAACAGATGTTTGAGCAGCTGCTTTCCTTTCTTTCCAAGGACTTGTTTCATCTTTAATTAAATACATTCCTCTGTGTTTCAACTTTGTGCTGTCCTTCTTGTTCCTTGTTACGTCACGTGACAATATTCTTCTGTTAAATTTGAGACTCAATTTTGTTCTGTTGATGTTGACGAAAACCTAAACGCTTGCATTCGAAAGCAAGTTGAATTTGTGCAATTTTTTACTCCTTTGCAGAGGTTTTATGAATTATTGTTCTGTAATTTTAAAAAAAGAGATATATATGTTACTACTCATATGTTTTTATGTGCTATTTAATCTAAATCTATTAAAAATTACCTCATTGTCGATTTATTCTTAAAAATTAGCAAAAAGTGTTAGGATTTGTTTATTTGAACATCATTATATTAAGCTGCTTAAGTCAATCTATTTATTTTTTGCTTCACACTTCTTTTGAAATATCATTTATGTTTGTGATTTTAAGTCCGTGATTTTTTTCTGTAACTTCTTACATTCTGATTCTGTTACATTTAATTATTAATTTTTAAATAAAAATTATTTTAATCTGAATTTTATCAATGTGATACCATATATTACTCGTATATTTTTTATTTAATTTATTTTCAACATTGTTTTGAATGTTGAATTACGATGAAGCTTTCTCATAATTTGTATGTAATTAAATGATAAAAATTAAAAAAAATGAACATGTTTTAAATATGTTGAAGGATGTTTTTATCTTATTTAATATTGTAGTTCTCTAAATAAGGATCTGTGTTTTAGAATAATTCCACGAAATTTTATTCATATACTTTAATTGTGTAATTTTTCCTCTAGAAAAAGACTTCATTGATTATACCGAATTTTAAAGAAAGTATACACACTAGCTTATAAATTAAAACCTTTAGATTATTTTAAAATATATGATTTTTTTGATTAAAAATTATGAATAGTAAGAAATTAATTAATATAAAAACAAAGCTTGTTATATATTTCTACTATTTAAATTCATGTTTATAATCAATTTGACATGACATGCAATTTTGACTTCTTTGCTTTTCAAAAAATTTCTTTTCTTATTTCTCTAAAGGTTCCACCTTATTCGCGCCTTTTATTTCATGTTCCTTTTCAGGTGACAAAAATTACCCCCGATAAACATTTGATCCCTTAACACCCAGAAATGCCGTTTCTTCAGGCTCTATTTTCTTCCAGCTGTAAATCCTCGTTTGCAGCGTTAGGCTCTTCCAAACATTCGATAAACCGCTACGTACCGACATGAATCGAGATTTCCTACCGTCGTTGGCCTTAGGTTTTATTTGCTGCTACTGCCTCAACTGTAGAAAGATTACTCGTCGAAAAAAGAAAATGCCTCCTATTGAGTCTAAGACGTTGGCTATTGTCACCTAATGCTATTTTCTCTAGTAGCAATTTTAAGAGAGTTAGTGTGCTATAAAACTCGATGGCAATTCTTTTCTTTGGATTTCATTTTATTCAAATATATAAAGGTTTTTGTACTATTTCCAGAAAGTTCAGTGCTAAATATTGGGAAAAAGCTTTCTCAACTGTTAGGTTATTTGTTACATTCTATTAGTAATATATGTATATATGCAAAAATTCTTTGTAGGGTGTTCTGCAATTCTTTCTTCAAAAATTCAAATTTATAACTATTTATTAAATAATTTGTAAATTTATTTTAAAATTTTAAATAATCCATTTTATTAAATACAAGAATTTTTTTCAACTTTTGATTTATATTTTCAACTAAATTGTTTTAACATGAATGAGATATATGGTATCAATTTGGAAAAATTTAAATTGTCTTTTTTTCTTTTTTGCTTATGATAGTTTTTTATTTTGTGTATATTTATATATATAATTTAACTTTTATTAAATTACTTGTTTGAATTTGTATCATACACTTGTTGAATATTATAAATTACTACATTTTTTAGATTATATTATAAATTACTACATATTTCTTGTAAAAGTATTTTGTGAATTAATGCTACTATGTTCCCAAATCTAATAAATTTCTGAAAATCTGGTTTGTTTTGACAACTTACGAGCATAATAGCTTTATTACTTTCAGCTTTTTGATGAACCGTTTTGTTTATTTTTAGACAAAATGAAGGGTAGAAAAAATAACTAAGGAAATTATTTTCATAAATGAAAAAAAAAATTTTTCAATGTTGAAAAATATGCAAAAATTACTAGGATTTAAAGAGATAACTTCAAAAATGTATTCAATTTTTTATATTTCAAAAATAAATTGACATGGTGATTGAATACTTTTTTCCTCCAACTAAAATATCTGAAATAATTTATTTTATAATTTGCACACAGAATTACTTTATTTGGCAATTTATAGGTTTTTTTTTTGAGGCACCATTTTATTTATAAAGCATATATTATGATTTTCAGAAACAATTTAGGTTGTTTTCACTTTCAAAATATTGATTATTTCAATATAATTGATCAAATATATTTATTTTAGTAATAAAAATGAATGATATATAAAAGATTAAATTTCCCTGTACAAATTATCTGTTATTTTGTTGTCAACATAGTTGCTATTAATACATAAGTACTGAAGTTATATTTTTGTTTCATTGATTATGTTTATAACTCATTCACAGGAAGTGCTTAAAACATACTTTACTGTGATCCCTTGATAAAAGAAAAAAAAACTTCCAGTATTCACTGTATTAATTTCATTAAATTGTATGATCAGCTTCTCATCATATTCTGCTGATTGGAAAAGGTTTTCTAATTTCTCTGTATACCTAATTCCTGTAATGAATATAATATATTTAACTCATGTAATGAGAATTTGTGGCATGGGTTGTCGCAAGAACTCCAGATGACCGTTATAAAAAAAGTATAAAAAAATATATTTATTCGTCACACATTATCTTCTATATATGAGTCCAAATATTTTCACTATATTGAATAGAAACATATTGTAAGAGTATATATAAAAATAAATATATATTTAGGAATATGTAGTCTATTAGACGATGAGATTATTGTATATACTGTTTTGATGTAGTTTTTTTAGGTTATTTTTGAGCAATGCCACGTTTGTAAAAGGGTATACATGTATATACCAGACTAAAATGGAAACGTCTCAACTATTTGTACTTAAAACAGCATCTAATGCTGCGATCTATGCACGTGCAGAAAGATACTGTAGGATACTGTACACTTTCAACATCATTTCTTAGCATATTTGCTATAAGGAATGTGTGAATTCACTTGGAGAGTATATAGTGAAGTGTATATAATGTGATTATTTGTAAGTATAGATTTGATCCAAAGTTTTCTAAAGTTGATTGTATGTGAAATTAAATTATTAAACAGCTCTTAAATGAATAATGAAATTAACTGTAAAATTCATAGTGCACTAACTTGGTCTTTTTCATAGCACATTTCTTTTGTTTTTCTACATATTTTAAAATTTAATAATGTGTAATATTTAAATTTAAAATACTCACTGACATTAAAATGTGTTAAAGGAAATAAGTTTCTGTGCCAAAGTTTTGTAAAATTTTCCATAAATTGCTATTATTCACCAAAGTTATATAACTATGTAATTTAAACCTTATGATATTTACATAATAAGGTTTGTCACTGTTTTAAAATTACTGAAATTGGCCTATCCATATGGCAGCTAATAATAGAGTTTACAATATTACCAGGATAAGTTACCGAATTATTCATTATTTTTAAACTGTCAATAATTTGTTTTATAATTGATCATGTTTATAATTGTTTTACATATTCACATTGTTATTGGAATTCTGTTTTTATGAACAAAATCTGCTTAGATTTAGGAAATATTTATTTCATATTATATTCAACAATCAGTTTTAAAAATTTTCTATGTATTTCATATTTAATTTTAATAAGTTAAAAAGTAATGATTATTCATATTTGCTTATATTTAAAATATTTTTTCATGTGTAATGTTTTTTAGTATTTAGTCTGTGTTTCAGTTAATTTGTATCTTCTATTAAAGATTACTTGTATTATGTCTTTAAACATTTACAAATTTAAATTACTTTTTCCTGCAGCTGTTTTGATTTTGTAGCAGCTAATACTTAAAAATTAAGTTTTATGTTAATTGGTCTTAATTTATAGTATTTTTGATTTTATTGTTGCAAATTTTTCTATCGAGTTTTTTATATTTTGTTATTCTATATCTTATCCTATTTATTAATATGTGTGATTTTTCGATTGATTTGATGCTATTTTTGCCATTTTCTATTACATATCTTTAATGTTTTAAAACAAATTAGGGTGGGCCGGAAAATTTATGCACACTTTGAACTGTTATACGAAATTAATTTTATTACTTACATGTTTAAAGTACTAGAAAAAAATAAGACTGTAATTCAAGAATAGTTTTTCTTGTCTAGTTGAATATTCTAAATAGTTCAAACGTGTTTTAAACAATGTTATGTTCATTCATAAATTTTTGAATACTAGTCAACAATGCCCTGTTAGACTTATGCATATACTTATTGGATATATTTCCAAAATTATCCAGATTTCATTACTTAAGACTTTTCATCTCGTATTTTAAATCATCTTTTACCAATAAAAAAATCGAGTGAAGCTCAACTCAATTTTATTTGAGAAAATGCATTAAGAATTGTTAAATAGTAATTTCTGTGTATTTCTAACATCATATTGCACATTTTTTTTAGAAAATTAATCTTTTAGACTGGAAAATAATTTTTTCAATAACAATTCAAACTGTGCATTAATTTTTCTAACTCGCCATGTATAAACATTGCTATTTTCCAACTTAAGAACTGTTATTTACACCTACATAAAATGCATTTCAGGTAAATTTTGCAGTCAAATTCCGTTTCCAAAATTAGTTTTCAGTCATCGTTGTATGAACTTAAATATTGTGCACAACTAGTTTAACGAAGCTTCAATGATCCTCAACTTGTTTGCTGAGCCTGCTTTATTGTTGAAAGAATTTTCCTTCATTGCTTCCAATTAATCAATCAATCGTCTGAATTATTTTTCATTACAAATTTTATGAACATTAATTCTTTTTCATAATTGGACCTTAGAATGCTTCAATGATCTTCAATTTTTTACTGATACTGCTTTGCCGCAAATTATTTCCATGTATTACTTTTCAATCGATCATTTTGAAAGAAATCGCTTAGAATTATACTTATCGTTTAGAATTACTTATGTTAGCAAACGCTTAGAATTACTTGCAATAGTATCACTTATGCTGCATAATTGTAGGCTTGGCAATGCTTCAATGACCCTCAACTTAATTGTTGACCCTGCTTTGGCGTAAAGGATCTCCTTGGCGAAATTGAATTGTTTGCACTTTTTCCTTTCCCAATAATAGAACACATAGAGACGGAAGGTTTCATAAAATGCAAACAGGATGTTTGACTCACCCGATTGAAGCAGGGACCAAAACTCACCAGAGTGTGCTGCAATACTGTCGCATAGCTGCTCTATCTGCGTTGCATCACTGAAGTTCGACTACGATATAAAAATGTGATTTGATTTTTAAAGAAAATCATGTCCAACACATGGCTAATAAATGGTGCATGTAATATCACAATTTCTTTATTTTTGATTAATACTAGGAATGTAATCTTTGATTACCCAGTTGTATGATTGTATGGTTGGTACAGAACTCAAGTATATCTTTTTAGGTGTACAGTTTTCTGCGTCTTTTTCTTATATTTTCTACTTCTAACGAATTTTACAAGTATTTTAGTAATTATTTTTATAGTCATTTTATTAAGGAAATTTGTAGTCTTCGTGTAAATAGGTATCGGTCCTGGGTAATCTTCGTATCTGTGTGTACTTATTTCCATTTATAAGTTTCACCGTTCGAATGTTACTTTCCTTCGAAACTGAACTGAAAAGATGTTATGGCAATGGAACTATAAATGTAGTGTGCATAAATTATTGTAAAGTTTGTGTTTAGAAAATGAAAACAATAAAAAAATTACTGAGAAAATATTGTCTTTATTCTGAGTTACATTTATTGCATTTATATATAATATATATATATATATATTAAAACACAATATTATACAATGAAATCAGTGGATGTTTTAAAAAATAGCGAGGATATTTACATTTAAAATTGCAAAAGCAATGTCTATTTTTAAGTTTCAGGAAAGTGGAATGAAATAGGCTTAAATAAAATCCAACATTACTTTGTATTCATCAATCGCTCATGTGAAAAAGTTTTTCTTATTTTGATGTGGAGAACATAAAAATTCTGGTCTAGTCCTCTTAAGTTTTTAACTTTCCTTCATTAACTAAGAAACTTTTTAGGAATATTTTATGCAAGTACTACATTTAAGTAACATAAAAAAGTATAATAATATAATAAGCCATTTTTAAAAATGTCATAAATCTGTGGTTTAAACTGTTTTTAATATCATTTAAAAATATTCATCATAGTCATAATTTATAAAGTAAAAGAATTTATGGAAATACCGGATATTTCTTACGGTATCAATAAAGAAAATATTAAATAATTTTTTATTAAAAATTATTTTTAATCTTAATTTTCAAGATTCACACGTGAAAAAAGTAGAAATTAAACATTGATTTACTCAAAACAAGAAGGAAACGAAGACTGCTTGAAATTATCAATAAGCTTCTTGGATAGACTTTTAAAATTGACCTTATCACCGATGTTATCTTTGTTTTCAGCTGTTCTATGCATTTGGGTTAATGTCTGTTTATTTGTTCTTTAAAATAATTTCATACAAAAAACTCCAGCAATGGTAAGTTAGAGTTATAGAGAAACCAAAAAATTCCATCATCAAAGCTGCTTCAAAAAGCTTCTTGCCATGACATTATTATCATAGCGACTTCCGAGAAAATCTAAGACGTTTCTTCTTGAATGTAGAGTAGTTATATCTTGCCATGTATCTTAGTTCCAGTGTTTGATGTACCCGTAAGGAATGAACCTTTGCCTAGAAGGCAAGATATTGTGCTCATACTGAAAAAATTCAATGTCTGGACAAAATATACGGAATCAAAATACCATCAGCACACAAACCACTTCAGGTAGTCACCATTTGAGGAAAAGAAGATTTTAACTTGATAAAATCTGGTATTTTGCCGCCTCAAATTTGATTTTAGAAACTAACATAACCATCCAACCAGAAATTCACATTATCGGAAAAACGATATCACCACAGTTGAAACCGGTAGTCATTATTTCGCATATGTTGATGATCTAGTCTTTTTAACAGTATCTTAGACAAGAGGTTGATCTACTTGAAGGAAAATTTTAAGGTCTTTGCTAGCTATTCTCTATGATGTGTTGCTACATCAAGCTGTTGAATTGATATTGAATGCTCTTCTTCCATTATTGTTTTTGTCGCGGAGATGCTTTCCGACATCCTTGCTGACTTTCGTTTGTTCATCACATCTTTGTTATCAACCACTGAACCTATTTGTTCAAACTTTAATGTTAATAATCTTAACAGGCTTAACTTTTAAAGGCATTCAACCACTTCTTGAACATTTCTACACGTGTTTGATCTGAAAGATGAAACATTTTACGCAAAAAAACATTCTTCGATTGTGGCGAAAACAAAAGGTACTTCGGAATTAACTAGTCATCAAACAAGCTACCTACGATTTCTCTGCGCATTCATGAATAAATTTAATGTTTCTTGAATTACTTGTAAAATGCAAGAAAAAAGTTTGCTATTCTTTATGAAAAACCAGTTATGCCTTCTTTGATTTTTTTGAACATGTGCATAAAAAACGTTGAAAAATTTCCCTATCAAAATATTTCCTCTTGTTATTTAAGAATTAACATTTTCAATAAAAGTCTTATTTTAAGAAATTTTTTCCCCTTGGAAGTCTGATTTTACAAAAGTTAAATAAGTATACAGCAGTATGTTCATTGCATAATATCCTCAAAATGGAAAATAAAATCACAATGTTATATTTTGGTTTTGAAAAATCAAAATTGATATTCATAAATATAGAAGATTTTTCGAAGCAAAACAGGCATTTGCTAAAAAAAAATTATATATTATTTTAAAAATGATACTTGTCTACCTCAAAAGTACTTAAACTTTTTATGTAAATAAAATGTGTCAAAATATTTTTACGCTAAACTTTCTAAAAATGCCATTTATTCAAAACGATGTGAAAAGAAAATGTCATTATTTCAATTTTAATAACTGAATTTTGTTTTTCACTTTTCATCATAAAAGCATTATGCAGTGGTGAAATACCAACGCCAAAATATTAAAGACAAACCAGCTGTGAATGTATAATTTGATTAAAGGATCCATTATAAAATTTTAAACTTAGGGCAATAAGGGTTTAGAATATGAAAATGAAAGAATGTATATTTAAAAAAAATGTTCGAAAATTTAAGTACTTACCTAAAGATATCTAACTATGAATTTCACAGAAGATTAAAAAAGAATCCATAGATAAATAAATTTGAAACTATTTTAAAGCTGGTAATTTAACAACGATCAACATTTTTATGGAAAATTATTTTCAGTTCTCGTCATAGAAAGTTGTTTTTTATTCTATTAATTGAAAATTAATTTATTTAAATCAAAATATTGAAAAAAATAGTAAAGAAAATTCCTTTTCTATAACTTTTCACAATTGTGAAAATTTAATATGGGAAAACATATGAATTGAAAAAAAACTAAAAAAAATTTAAATTAAAAAAGTTTGAATTGATATAGAAAAAGCTGTAACTCTACTAACAATTGTAATATTCTTAAAAATCTAAAAAGTCTCCTTTCCTCAACCGATCTACCTACAGTGGATGCCTTCGCATGTGGGTATCAAGGGTAATGAGATCACGGACACATTAGCCGAAGTGGGAGCTGTTGTTCGCTCACTACCTTTTGCTCCGCTTACCAACTTGTATCTCTTCTCAAACGCTAAAAGAAACCAAACTACTTAGCCAGTCACACCATTGGTATCGTATTTGTCAGTCAAGAACCTATTTGAATCATGCTTTTGGTAGGGATCAGGCAACTATAACTAACTTTCTCAGTGGGCATCTTCATCCTATGCACTGCTAGGTATGTTGCAAATGCTCTATTGAACAAACTTTTCCTGTTCATATCCAGACAAGATCATTATATTACTCCATTGTGCTTGTTTTTGACTTCCTTAAAGCGAACAATTCATGGACTTAATATAACTCCAAAATCATGACAGTAAAACATTTGTTTTTAAGTATACATAAATATTGCTATCGATTGATGCTGCGGTATGCTTTACAGGAATTAAGGTATTTATATTACAAAAATTTAAAAACCAAGCTACAATTTGAATTTAATTACAATGTTGAATCTTCCCATGTATTTATAAAAGTTTTCATGGGATTAACTACATAGCAATTTTTGATAAAATTCGTCATCATTTAAGTTTTAAAATATCAAGATTAAAAAATGTTCAAATCCAACTATTAGAAGGAGTGATTTTTAGTTATACAAACACACACACAAATAAAGAGCATTCTTTGCATCTTAATTTTTGTAAATATGGCAATCATTCAGATTTTATATATATGCGATTCCCATACACATATATAAAATGATTATAACCCATACATGAATATATAATTAATAGCCCTAAAATAATGTTAAAAGGATTTATACTTGAAAATATTGTTGTTAAGTTTTATACAAACAAAATTATCTTAAAATATTCATTAAAAAGGTTTACAAATGTTTCTCAACAAAATTAGAAAGAAAGACAACTACAAAGATTTAGCACCAAATGAAACTTGAGTAGTAACATGGGAAAAAAATCAACCATGGCTTGTACGCGGATTTAAAGGTTCACTCTAGAATCCGAATGCATCTTGCAAACCAGTTGATTTTAATAATTTCAGTTGCGAGTGGTTATCGATCTGGACATTTCATTTCAAGAATCTATGGATTAGATTCCCACCTAAGATATTTGTTGCGTTCGGAATACTTTAAAACTATAGATCTCGGTCTAATAAGCTCACATTTGCAAAACAGTTCAAAGGTAAACAAGCCATTAGTCTGAATTCGTGTTGTAACTTTTAAAATTTGAGCTTAAATTACTGCTTGCTGTACGCATTGATCACAGATTTCATATGTCTGTACGCAAAATAGTGTTTGGTACTCTACTATTGTATAATTTTGAATTTTATTACGTATTTCTTATAATTTATAGTTTTTGAGATATATTCGACGTCTACCTTCCAGAATTTATCTTTAGGAATACAATTCGGCAATATTTTAAATCAATTGGTATTATATCGCATTGCCATTTTTTTATATTTCGACATGATTCTTATAACCATTTCTGTCAATATTCCAAATTTATGAGATTGAGGCTGGACATCGAAATTAAGTTTTCCTGTCTTAAATACATAAAAATGAAATAAATTTTGTTTCCCAGATTAATCTTAAAACCGATTACAATATTTCTGAGATTTTAAAAAGCATTTTGCTGCTTTAAGAGTAATTTGCATTGACTATCAAAAATAAAATACCAGCTTTTGTATATATAAATAATACAAGGGATATTGCTCAAACAAATCACAAGAGAGAATAATTTTGAAAATTTTTATTTTGAAGAAAATCAGAAAGAATTAACCTTTTATAATTGGTGCATAAAAAATTATTGAAGGTTGAGTTAGTTTTGATTATATTAGGTTGGGGAAAAAGAAATCCATTATTTTTACGTGAACTTTATGTAACTTCTTTTGGATTCACTTTGTAAAAAGGTTTAAAACAGCTTTCATGTAGATTTTTAGGTCTTGCGCGTTACGACTGCTGACATACGGTTAACTTCGATCATTTATGATATTTTATAGACATTTTCGACGATGCTGTATCCATATGCGAGGTGCATCTCTAACATCAAAAATGCCCGAACGGAATCGACGAAACAAAAATAGTACGTAACTGGTTGTTACAGTCTTATATAGGACGATAAACACCTTTCACAATTTTAGCCACCCGGCTATCTTTTTCGCCGTTACAAGAGAAAAACGAAAATGTATCGAATTTTCTGTTTGTTGTCTTCCATTTTTAAAACCTTGTACTCGTAACTGAATTAATCAAACAAAAAACCGCAAGAGGATATTTTAGTGTCAAATGTCACTTTTCCAACGAGCATAAATCTGAAATTGTTTGATAGATACCTCACGAGATATCGATCACTACAGACGTCTACCGAAAAAATAATGGATTACTTTTTCCCCAACCTAATATATTTTTCATTCATTTAAATTTCGTTATCAGAAATATTGCACATAAATATGATAAATGTCTCTGTAAATCGAGTATACTTTTTTAAACATTTTTGTAAGAATTTATTAACTAAACTACTCACAATTAATATTAATTATGATCAAATTCTCCAAAAAGTACCATATAAACTATGTTTAGAAGTGGCTTATAGGATTTCATGTAATATAATTATTGGTGTTATAACTGAAATCTTATTAAAAATCGATGATATTTTCAATTTAACTTTTATAATATCCCAATGTTTACTATCCTCATTCAACTAATACTTTAATAATATATTTTCCTTGAGACAATAAATTGTACCAGAATATAAATGTATTGAAGACTTATTGCTTTGAATAGAATTAATTTATATAAACTCTAATCTTGAGTTTTAATAATGAAAATTTGAAATTCTAACCAAATTAAAAATACACTGCTCAAAACAGTTAAAGGATATTGAAAGTGTGGTTTGATCTGGTCATTGGAGAATTGATTGGTTGATTGATACATTATTGACAGACATTTAACAGAAAATTAGGTAAAAAAAAGTCCCTGTCCTCCACAAAATTCTTTCCAGTTCTTGGAAAGTTGTAGGCGTCCAGTGGAGTGATGGAAGTGGTAAGCGTCCAGCAACACGTCTACATAGATATGCTTTATTAGGTTCATATCCACTGGGCATTCCATTCGTATCATAATTTCTTTCAAAAGGATATCATATACCAAATAACCATGCCTGCAATTATGACCCATTAAGATGAAGTAATATCCATTTGCTGTAGCATAAGGGACCGCAATGCATCTGAGCATCTCATCCTTCTAACAGTGACTAGTCAGAGCTCCAGTTCGAATGATACAAAGATAGGTGAACTCGTCAATGGAGGTTCCAGCATAGACCATCACTCTCCCATTGAGAAAACTGATGCTTTCTTGCGTGAATGCAAGCTTGTTTCTAGTGCCACATTCACTTCAGATGAAAGTACGCCAATTATCAAGATGAAGAGAAAAACGAGATTCGTCTGAGGAAAATGTCATTCATTTCTCCTTTAGCTCACATGCTTTGTTACCCACTCGGTTGGCGCAATGATATCTTGCTGTGAACGGGATACACACTATTGGTCAAAGAGCATTCAGTTCTATATCGTGATGGTAGTTTCGGACAGTCTGGTTGTCTCATATAAAGACCACGTTTGTGAAGGCTTCGACGTACAGTTGATCTAGACACCAATCTTCCGAAGTTTGAGGCATGGGAGTATCTGAGTTCAACTGGAGTTGCTATTCTGCTCTTTCGTATGGTAATGACAAATATCAGTCATCAGCACTCGTGATAGCACGTGGCCATCCTTTGCTAAATTTCGTGGGTGCTAAATCCATGTTAAGAAATTCTTACCAAAGTCTTTGAAGGACAGACAGACTCACATTCAGCCATCTAGCTACTGTCTTACTTTGTCCTGTCTCTAGTCTGTCAATAGATTGCCAACGAAATTGTTTGATCAAATGATGCCTAGAGGCCATTGATACAATTTCGGTATACCAGATTTTTAATATCAGACAAGCAAAGACTATTTCCGCCTTCCTCTAAAGCATCCATTTTTATGCTCCCTCACAAATGACGCATTCCAACAGCAGCTCTTTTTACTTACTAACATATTCAAATTTCATTGAGATTTGTTTAATTTTGGAAGAATTATCGCTATTTTTGTGATTTTTCCTAAATTTTTGATAACCAGTGTAGCACTAATAATCGAGCGAAAGTGTTGAAGAAGAGTGGCATTTATATTTTAATGTCTCCAATCCATTAGCTTTAAATAACGATCTTCGCTGGTGTTGTTTCACTTCTGCAATCTTATCCTGATTTTCAGCATACATTTTCAATCACTAAAAACAGTTTCAAATACTGGAAATCATCACACTTTATGAAACTCCAACGGCTTCTGCCAATTCAGATTGATTTGGTCTCCTTCTTCCCCTTAATTGACTAACAACTCTCCAAATTTCAGATACGCATAATGGCTTCGTTGAAACATTGCACTCATCTAAATAGTGCGCTTACTGAATGTCGATCATTCTCCTTCACTTTTTCTTACACATTAAGTTGAAACCCAAATCTCATTTTCTGCCGCTAATGCGTCGTCTGACATCAAACTCAACATTTGCAAACTAAGAAGTGTGAAAATGAGAAAAGTTTATACATTGTGACTCTCTTATCCCATTTGATACAAAAATATTTCGCTTATATCTTTATTTTAAGTGACTTATAATATCATTTAATTGCTTACCCATGCAAATATTTTTAATGAAAAATATTTCACTTCTGCATTAATAGACTGAGTGTTTCGGATAATAATCTTTATAGTTGCTTATGAATTATAACTTTTAATTTTACCTACCACGATAATAATTCAAAGCTAAAAAGAATAAATAAAATTACAAATTTTAAGAATTTTTTAATGTCACTCTGTAAAATAGGATTATATAGTGGGTCCAATACATACCATGCGTTTTTTATTCTTCTGAATTATATTTTTTGAATTTGATATTTTGATATGATGATGAGATGATAAAAAAATCAAAATTAAAAATATACAAAAATTAGGCTATAATATCTACCAATTTATTGGTCTCTTCATTATATTTTAGGTTTTATTTAAAATAAGAAGATTTTAATATAATTAAATAATTTTTCATTTAAATTATTTAGATAAGAACAATTATTCCTTTTAAATTTTATTTATTGTATCAAAAAATTATTTATTCAATTTTTAAAAAATAATTCCTTAAAGGTAATGTTAATTTTTTTATGAAATTTTTACAAATAGAAATATTAAAAAAAACATTAATATATTCTCATTTGCCCTATATTTTATTTAAAAATTTGTATGCAAGCTTTGAACATTAATAATTGTATATCATTGTTTCCGTTTGTTTATGTCTGCTTATTTGAATGTTAAGCTTATATTTTTGCTTTTGTCGTATATTTTGAAAATGCAACAAAATAATGATGTTTTTTTAAAAAATATATCTATTTAAAAAACATCCTTTTTCAGTTTTATTTTTCAGGATTTTAATCTTTGATCTATATGTAATTAGAACGAGTTTAAAATCCTAATCCTTCGAAGTTATATTTCTAATTTTATGCTGTTTTATTTAGAATAATCATATTAATATCTGTTAGTAATTAGCTAGAATTTTTTAAAAATTTGTATTATTTTCGTCTGATCTAAAATATGTATATTTTCACGCAATCATATGTTTTTTTATGAAACAATTTTAGAAAGTAATTTTTTTCTTGTTTGCTACATTCGTGTTGTATTAAAGTATGATTATTATAATTGAAATTAATTTTGTTATAAATCATCATTTATATAAATCATATTGTAGAAATGCTGAAAAAAAAACAAACAGTCATCATTTATATAATATTTCCTTTTCTAAGTATAAAGCTTTGTTGACATAATTTTATGAAAACGTTTATACTTTATATTTCTTTTTACGATTTCTGTGAATAATCGGAAATGTCTTCTTATCACGTGATTATGTAATCAAATGAAAAGTGAGGAAAAGTACACAACAGTGAATCGGAGTATTTTTTTTAAACCAAATAAAAATCAATTTTCGGGCTTTCCATCATTTCATATCGTGAAAGTATGATTCAAAGGATTTTTCCTCATTCATCTACTTGCATACTTTGGTTTCGATTCATCAAACTGAAAGATATCGTTATTGCCTTAAAAATTAAAATGATGCATAATAGAAATAGTCTGATTTGTCATACATAAAAATGCATCTCTGTGGAAATTTCATGAAGTCACGTATCACGTCATGCATCACAAATTAATGTGACGTCAAAAAGACTCAAACCCCATCTTAAATCGAGCTGGTGCCTGAATGGTTATTGATCACAATTTCGGCTATTATGGCTCGTGAGTTCTATACTTACCTCGGTTATGGAAATATATTATTATTTAAAATTTTCTTAAAACACAATATGCTGGACGAATTACGTCTCAAAAAAGTGATCGTACAACGACAACTGAAAGAAAGACAACATTTAATAGATAGCAAAATGTTCAAACATCAGAAAGGAAAGTTTCATATTTTTGATGTTCAATTCATATTCATGGGAAGAAATCAAACGATTTAATTCAATTATGCTGACAGTTCAGACTTCACACAGATACACAGAAAGATCCTAGAGGAATAAGTTTAGTATTAAAGTCCTAGAGGAGAACTGATATTGATCGAGAGAGTTGCATTAATTGTTGAAAGGAAAACCAAAGTGTAGCATGAGACAATTCCTTAATATCAATCTAAATGAAGATTTTATTTATGTCACCACCTTCAAAAAGCTGCATGTAGCCATAATAGCCTGGTGAAAAAATGGCATTCTTACATCCAAAATGTAATGAGTTTGATACCTGACCAAAGTGAACTCAACGAAACAATAATATGTTATTGTATTAGATTTTGATCATTTGCTAATATCATCATGTGTAAGAGTTTTGAAGCAACACTCGTCTAAGATATACAAATTTGAGAACTCTTATTGTTAGTTTAAAATTTTGATTCGCGTTAATTGTAGTATCTTGAATCATCAATTATGGTATCTTGATAAAGAATCATTCTTCGTCATCGAGTACTTAAGTCAATGATATATGCTGAGATTTGCACGACATTTATTTTCTATGTTTCTATTACTCCAAACATCATTGTTTTTAATAAACTGAAATGAGAGTTGTATTAAATTATTTTATTATATGAAAAATATAAAACACAATTGTTAAAGTAAATACAAAAAATTATAGATTGGAATATATAAACAAACATTTTACATTGATACTGAGATCTCAGTAAGTAAACACGTCTCTTTTGGGTCGTGAAAAAAAATAGATTCGATACCTGATGTTTTCAAAGACTATCGTGCTGAGTGAGCCTATTCATATTAAATGTCCCTTTTTGCAAGTGAGGCCTAGGTTTAAAAGGAAGATGCCAGGCCTGTATTTCAAATTTACAAAATGGCTATGCCTAGAGGTTTGAGTCAGCAGAATCAACTAGCCAAAAATGCACTATACAAACGTAACTTACAATGCTTACGATTTAAGGCTTATGAATAATAATAGACAGTTAAATCAAGTTTGATTATCCGAACTTGACTAATATTCGATAAGATAATTATCACTTTCTGCATGTTCCAGAATCACAGCCACATTTGTTTTGGGTGGGGGAATATTTGGCACCTTAAATCAAATTCATCGCCAGAAAACGTGATGGCGGCATTACATTCCGATGTCAACACGCACCTCGGCGACTCCACAGTCCCTCGGAATCTAATTATTATCGCCAGAACATATTTATACGTCTGGAGAGCGCACTCGGCGTGTGTTCCTAAGACGAAGTTCATTGGCTCATCCGGATTTCATCTCCTAATTCGGTCATCGGGAGCCTGTCGCCAGCTATGCGTATGATGATGGATTATGGCATTGTATAATGTGATGGGGTTGTGTGTGCTGCAGCGCTTCGTTAATAAATCAGACTCTTGGAGGTGGAGAGAAGATAGTAGACAAAAGCCCCTTCATCACGCAATTGCTTACTTCACTAGAAACGGTTTCTATCCTCCCTCCTGAGGAGATTTCATTTGATTTATTAAATCACAAATTTTGCAAATTGATGATTTTTTTTAAATTTCTAATGTTTTATATTTCTATGCATTTAAAATAAATTGAGAAATGTAATGAAAAAATATAATTTAATTATTAAAAGGATTTCTTTATATGGTAGTTTCAGACTTGTCTAATAATTACGTAGAAGTTGTATGAATTGAGCAATTTATAATTGCGTATTTTGATTGAACAGAACGATCTAGTTAAAAAATACACATTCTTGATTATACTTACAAATAAATCTAATTCTTTGAAATGAATGTTGTATGACATAAATTCTCATCTATACTATTTAGGAAACATCTTTGAAAGTATCCTTACCGAATACAAAGGCTCTAGATGTCCTTAAAGTGATTTCTACATAGACTTAGGCTGTTACATTATTTTTAGTATTCAGATTTGATAAAATTAGTCCCCTTTGAACAACTTCATCCAAGCATTTGAAAAACTCTCTGGTCTGCAAGAAAATTTTAAAACAAAAGAAATTCAATAACATAAATTAGTTTGGAGAATTAACGCACAAACTCCAAAATTTAAAGTAGTTTTATTGCATATGTATGGCACATAAAATTTCAAGATTCTTACAAATTTGATTAAACATATTTTTTAAGGAAACGTATGCATAATTTATTTTTAAAATATCGTGGTTTACTAGCAATGAAAGCGCTCATGTAAAATCATTGCGTTTTAATTGACTTTGAATTGAAAAAAATGTAAATTTTAATCAGTTTAAATATATATATATATATATATATATATATATATATATATATATTTACAATAGTGAAATTTGTAAGCATAATTAAAATTTCATTCCCCAAAGAACATTCATAAGCAGTTTATATTATAATTCTCTTTAGTTTCTTTTATCACGTTATTCAGTGCATGTTGAACTAAGACAATATTTGTTGAAAGTTTGTGCAAATAATATATTTGCACTATTTCAGTACAGTGAATAAGTATCAAAATAAAGAAATCCAAAATAAATGTGTTTTGTTTTGAATTTATTTGCTATAACTTGAGAGTTCACGAAATTACTTTCTTGTAACTGCAATAGCTATGAGATTCAAGTCAAATGAATTTTGTTTTCATCATTTTTGGTATAGCATGAAATTAAGTAAAGATTTGTTCATATAAAAATAATGATGGTTAGAAAACTTACGAATATATATGTGTGTGAATTCCTTATATAAATACAATTTAAAAACAGTTAAATTAATGCTATTTTTGGGAACTATGCATCAAAGTTAATATAATTAAATTGAAATTATATAAATATCACTAAAACTGAATACCAATACTGTAACTATTGACTGTTTAAAATTGTTGATTAGTCAACAGTAGGAAAATAATAATCATAAATAAAGAAAATTGGGTGCTGTTTTACGTCACTAAGAAAATCTATAAATATTGAAAAAAATTACATTTTCTTATTTTATTTATCGTTATTTCACTTGATCTTTTTTCTTCCTCCAATGATACTGTTATCTAATGATGTATAAAGCATAAAATTGAGTACTAAATTTGATCATAAAAGTATAAAATAATTGTTCAATAAAGCGCATTATCTGTTCATTCACGCAAGTAATCTCTTTTAACATTTCTTTTATTTTACTTTAAAGAAATGCAAGAATTTTTTTCAATTCCTTATATATGCTGTTTTTACATATTTTGTTCAATTATTCATTTAACAATAAAGTAATTTTTATTTAACCACTTAAGTTTAAATACATATTTTTTAAAGTTGTAGTGGGTGATATTAGATGTTAATAGTTTTTTGAAGTATTAACTCATAAATTAAATTTAATTAAAATTTTAGTTTTATATATGAGAAAAATACACTTTGGTGTAGTGGCGTCATCTGTTGGCGTCAACAATTACTATCTCTTTCTTTATACTTCTTACATTCTAAATTTATTTATTCTTCTTATTTTGTAAATGAATTTATTACTTCTTTTGAAAATTCAATTTTGTGGTTTTCAAATAAATTAGAGAGAGACATCGAAAGTGTGTAAGAGAATTAGAGAAAATTTTTCTAATCAAAAAATTTTTCTAATAGAGTCCATTAGAAAGCAATTTTCGATTCGATTATGAAAGGAATTTTTTTAATACTTAGAAAGTCTTTTAATATTTACAAAATATCTGAAACGCACTCAGAGCTTAAGTAATTTATTTTTAACATTTCAAAAACCATTTTTAATTTTATGATAGTATAAAAAAGTGTTATACACGCAATATATATATGTATATATAATATAATATAAATCAATAAACACAATGTATAGAAAAAGCAATTACAATATTAATCAATCAATAAATAAATGTTATAAGCAATCATACCAGCGCAAAAGCAGCTATTGTTTGAAATACCTATATAAATTAAGTAAAATGTATTTAATTGATAAATATAGAACAAAAAAGAAACTATACAATTTAATATTAAGTAAAACTATATAATATAGTACAAATAAGGAAAAAGCATAGGGACAACGTCTTCATCAGAAGGGAGATGGTCAGCTATGCAAAACAGACACCCTTTTCTGACTAACACGAAAGACAAAGGTCTAAAAATATTCTTGTTATTCCCCCGAAGAGTGTCTCTATAAGAAGAAAATACAACTATATCAAAATTGAAATAAATGGAAAAGTAATACAATTAAAAATAAGCAAAACAATACATAAGTAAAGCAATACAAGAAATATATCAAATACAGAAGAATATATATTAAATACAGAAGAATATGGTTGCCAAAAGTAATAAGAAAAAATATTTTACAAGTTAAATCAAGAAGTTAAATTTTAAAGTAGATTAATAATCAAAGTGAAAGTAGGTGTTTTCGGGATTCTTATAAGAACTTCAATGCTTGGGTGGCCTTTCTATAGTTATGAAAATTATGCATTACTTCAATCTTATAAACAATTCCTTACTTCCTTCATATTTTAAAATAAAATCAATAGGAATATCATTATTTTTAAGTTAATTAATTAAGCGATTAACTTGTTTTTTGATAAATTTTAGATTATTGCAAATATGATATATGCGTTTTAATTCATTAAGTACTACATTTCTGTAAATTTTTAAAGAAATGTTTGTTTTATCGAAAATATCTATAAAAGAAGTTGAATTTTCAATGTTCATAAAAAAATATAAGAATTCACTAACTATTGTAAGAATAGTTGGTTTTAATTAGGGAAAGCTCTTTAGGATAAATTGATTTGGAAATATCACTAAAATCTAAATTATATAAAATAATAAAATCGTCAATATATCTAAAAGCAAAAGGATATGGAAAAAAAACTTTTTTCAAAATAATGTAAAAATAAATTAGCAAGTGTTCTTGGAAAATTTGAGCCTTGTGGAATACCGCAATTTTGTATGAAAATATTTTCACCGTTAAAAATAAAGTTATTATGTATACAAAGTTTGATCAAATTGTTCCAGTAATCAATATCCAACAAGTCCCTATAATCCTGATAATAAAAATACAGAACATCACTCAATTTGTCAAAAGGTATACTTGCTGAAAGATCTTTGAAGTTAAATGAATTAATATTAAAAATAAAATTGTTTGACAGAAAGTCCAAAATCGGTCTATTATTATCAATTATCCAAGTAGCTTTAGATTTAATAATTTGTTCTAGAATTATTTTAAGAAATTTAGCAAAGATAAACCTTGGTTTATTCATATAAAAATTAGTGCCGCAAATGATGAATCTGAATTAAATAGGAAACTTATGAAATTTAGGTACGACTGTTAAATAAGGAAATTGTAATTTATAATTATTTTTTATTAAGAAGTTTATAAAAACTCAAAATTTTTTTTATTTATGATGTGTTCTGTAGAATTCAAAGGTTTGTAGGTGTTACAATTTAAAGTTTCTTTGTCAACTAAATCTAAATAAATTTTTTTACAAAAAATGCATAGTTATTAAAAGCTTTATCAATAGGAGAAATAATTAAGTTTTCAAGTATAAGCTTATATGAACATAGGAATATGTTTACCATTCTCCAGCTAACAGCATAGGAGTTTATTTTTAAATATATATATTAAGTTTGAAATATATTTAATTTATAAAGCTAATAGAGTAAGCAAAAAAATGTTTTTTAGCTTGGATTTTTCAAGCTCATGAATGAGTAGAATGATTGAGTATGACGAATCAAATTCACAAATGAGTTGAAAACTTTATGAATAAAGCTCATGAATAAGATTGAAATTTTATTAACATTCAGGCTCATGAACAAGGTTCATATTTTGTAAAGATAAGAAGCTCATGAATAAAGTTTTAGGAAGAATCAAACTCATGACTTCGATTGATTATTTTAAAAAATAAGTTAATGAATTAAGTGTTATAAAAATTAACTTTCTAATGAAGTTAATATTTTATTAAGAATTAAATTTTCTCATGAATGTAATTTCATGAAAAATCATGTTCTTGAAATAAGTTCATATTTTAAACTCTCATAATGTTGATAATATTTTAAAAACACTTACGAATGAGGTCAATAATTTATGAAGAACCATGCTCATGAATAAGATTCAAATTTTAAGAAGAATCAGACTTATTTAGTTGATACTTTAAGAAGAATGAAGCTAAGAAATAAAATTTTATGAAAAATCAATCTTACAATATGATTTGATTTTTTATGAGGATCAAAATAATGAACGAGCTATATATTTTATGAAGAATTAAGCTTGAATGACGAATTACCCAAGCTTAGGAAATTTACGTGTCCACTCCATATTCTACAGTTTAAAAACAATATTTGATGATTTTCTAGAGAAGTAGCCCTACTGACTTTAGCAACAATCCATCATTGCTCATGAGAAATTGAAACAGTTCCTGACAGGTAAAAGAGAAAAAAATGAAACTGTATCGCAATTTATTCTATTTCTTTTTTGTTCTAAGCTGCAATGTGAACTCATCAGCTGTTTAAAAAAATTTTGCCCACTTTATAGCATTGAATTAAATCTACTGAGTTAAAATCCCTTTAAAGTTTTTTACTGTTTTCAATGATAAATTGCATTTTTTAGCAAAAATTGTTGAATTTTACGAAATGTGAACTATGGATTGGAACTTTGGTGAAAATCATAATAAATATGAAAAGAATTTTTTGCTCAATGATTTAAGATAATTTTATTTTTTACGCTTGATTTGTGCTTACAGCACAACTTGAATGAAACATTTACTCAAAATTTCTATTTAACAATCTAATTTCAGTGACTTCAAAAGTTCCTTTTTTTTCTATACTTGATCATTTTGTTCTAAATATGTCTTCACTTCTTTTAATTAATAAAAGTTGGTTTTAAAAAAGAATAAAAATTATGGAAATCAATGTAGGTAAGTAATTAATCGAAATACTAAATGTAAAAGTAAATATAGATATTTATTTAATCAATGTACTGAATGCAGAAATACGAATATTTAATGAACAATTAATACTACACAGAAATCGTTTAGTTATTCAGTATTTGATTTCTGCAGCATAAGAGACTTAATACGTTTTATTTAAGCAAATTATACTTAGTTCAAATGTTCAAGTATATATTTGAAAATTAAAACTAATTTCTACAAATATAAAATTATCCTATATTTGAAATACAGAATTAAAAATAAGAGATAAATTTAATCATAATAGTTCGCGAGTGTTATTATAAATCTAATGTGGTTATATAACATTATAATACAAATGGGAAATTCTATTAACTTTTCAGCGATTAATATTTAAATTATTACAACAATTTTAAATTATTCAAACGAGTTTTTTTTAAAAGTAATTAAATTTAAAGTAAGTTATAATTTTAAAGACTAGAGTTAAATGAGAAAAATTTCAGAATAATTTTATAGGAAAGAAAAATATAAATTTTAGAGATTGATTTTCTTAATCAATCTCTAAAATTTATATTTTTAATTTATTTTCTTATTTCGAAAAGAAAAGTTTCTTTCTACGAAATAATTATACAATCAAAATTCATTCTTAAAAAATGTTTTTTAAATTATGCGTTAAGAATTTATAGCTACTTGTAGTCCTAGACTATTCTAATGACAAAAAAAAAAAAAAAAAAAAAAAAAAAAAAAAAAAAAAGTGATTGAAGTTTTATCATAAAATTCCAAACAGTAAATGAGTTTCACTGCAACGCTCCTTTCGAATATGTCCTAAACATGCTTGATCGGAGATATGTCAAGAGGTAGTAAATACATGCTGTAAGCAATTTCATGTTCTGAGTTGTTTCAACTTTAAGTTTATTTTCAATAAGATGAGTTGCATGAGGTTTGACATTATCATGCATTAAAAGATACGAAACACACATGGATAGTTTACACTGTTATAAAGGGTGAGATTATATATTCATTTGCAATAGGTCTCAATATCTCAACTACATACCTTTGGTTTGTCTGTTTGCTATTTTAAAGAATATACAAGTTCGTATACTCACCTTTGTTGACTTCTATTCCTGTCATTATTCACGTTTTTTGTAATGTAACCTTTTTATTGTATGTGGGGTTATTCCTTTCTTACCGAATTAAACAATCATGTTATCATACTTGAACCAGGATTTATCAGTAGTTAATATTTGACTTAAATTATTTTGCCTTCAATCTAAATGTTCAGAAATCCAACTTCTTTGGTTCTCAGGTTACCTTGATATTAATGGAATATACACCATTTCCTTATATGCATAGAGTTCACCTAGATGAAAACTTATATTGGACTGCTTGTATGAAAAATCTATTTGATTTGAGAGAACTTAGTACTTTGGGCAAAAGAAAATTTTTTAGAACTTAGTAGAGATGCTTACTCACTCTTGACAATCTGTTAACTGGATGAAACTGTGGTAATTTGTTACGGTCTCATGTAAACAGTTTTGTTCTGGAAATCGTCTAACATTCTAATTTCAATTGATTACATTTCTAAGCTTAAGCAACAAAGGTAAAGTTTTGCAAAATCACAATTTTTTTATTTATAGATTTGTTTGATTTTATTTTTTATTAATAAATGTTGATTTGCATATGAAATCTTCTGTGGCGCTTGAAATTATTGCTGCTTTATTTGACATTAGATGTCCGAGTATTTTAGTAATTTCGTTAAGACCACGTACTTTTGTAATTTTTTTTTTTTTGCATGGATTGTTTCAAGCAAACTATATAAAAGTAATGTTTGTGGATTTAATGTAGTGTTGCAAAAAATTTTGATAGCTGATGGCTTCATCTGATTTCCTTACGATATTTTAAATAATTATACATTTTATCTAAAACTGCTCCGTAAAAACAAAATATTTCAATGCAATGCCTCACATTTTCATAATTACGATAAAAATATTATAATTTAAAGATAACCTCTAAATTATATAATATCTAAATTATATCCTATTATTATTATAATTATAATAAAATATTATAATTTAAAGATGACTGCTAAACATTTTTATTATAACATTGACGTAAAATAGCATTTAGAAATAGGAATAAACACAGAGAAAAATTTTAAATTATAAGCATTCTAGAGATTGTGAAATTTATCAAGTTTTTCTTAATAGGATCGAAGCAGTAATGTCATACCACAGATTTGGGAAGAATATTGTCTAATCTACACGTTACCTAACTTATATATACTATCGGAGTAAAATTGTTAACAAGAGTTTATTTTCTATTCTTAGAAAGCCCACAGTCCAAAGCATACAGATATGTATGCTGTGACTGCATTCTAATTTACACGGTTTCGGGTTGATTACTTTTTGCATAAATAGTTCTCAAGTTTATTATTTAATTGGTTCGATAATTTCATTTTACTTTATATATCTTGTCAAGTTTTTTATGAGCTTGGATGTAAGAAAATTAGAATTATATGCCTGAGGCTTATAAAAATTGTTCATAGTTGTAACTTATGGGATGCCATAATCTTAACTTAAAATTCACTTATTAAGAAGCATTAAAAGTTCAAATGAGTGTTATCTTCTCTAGAGGATTGCCATGTCACACAAATTATTCTTATCGTAGGAAATCAGTCTTGACAACGTTATCCTATAGTTTTCTTTAATGAATCTTGCAGAAAATTTTCCAAAAATACTGTTGAAAAAGAAAATATTAACGAATATATGACTTGAGGTTTACTTTAATAACATCTTGTCTTTCGTATTTCTGTCTAAAATCAACCATATTGAAAATATTTGCTGTATGATATGAAGTAGCAAAAATATTCAGAATTACTGAAAATATTTTTAAAATCATTGAAGGTTAAGTATTTTCTCATCTTTTAAAATAAAAATGTATAATGCTTTAAAAAGAGTGAGGAACACATGTACATACATGCTTGTTCTATCATTTATATTTGTACGGCCAACCATTTAAGCTTATGATATGACCATCTTTAATTTAAATTTTATTTACAAAATCTTTAAAGCTGAAATATGTACATTTGTGTATAATAAACGCGTTTTCATTACATTTTCATCGACTTTAGAATGACGAAGAAATTGACACACCAATTATGAGATTTATACTACTTGGATTTGCTTAAGCAGGCTTTTATTATTTGCTTAATGAAAATGTTATAGAAACATTAATCAAAGATTGTTGTTTTAAGATTTGATAGCATTAAATGAGTATGTTAAAAGACTCAGCTATCTTCTAATATTTTTCTGATTATTACTAGGGAACACGATAAAGTTTGCGTAAATAATTTTTATTAATAATTTCATCAAAAGGCTCTTATGTGTCTATCAAAGTATAGTAACTAAAAAACATATATATTTTATAGTTGACAACAAAAGTTGTTGAAATGTAGTATTTTTTCTTAGGAGAAATATTGCTGAAACGAAAATAATTTTTTATTGATATTAATCAGTTCTATGAGAATTTTATTCTTTTCACATCGAACAGTATAATATTTGTGTGACTTTTTGCTTTCATTTATATTATAAAATTCAATTATTCTAGCTATTATTTATGTTTCTTTAATATTTAGAAAATTGAAGTCTAACATTTGGATTCAATTTGACATGACTGCATTCAAGAGACTGAAGAGGAATTTAGAAAATTAGGTGCTATAGAGAATGAAATTAATTTTATTAGTATTTTATATTATATTAATTTAAATATGAAAAAAAAAAGACATCTTAAATTACAAACACATATGTTATTTATATCTCAAACTGTTTATATTTGCCTCATTATTTATATTTCTATAATGATCATTTTTTATGATTTCTTTTATTTATTTTTTAATTTGACGCACTTCTGATACCTACTATAGTGATAGTTAAAAAATTAAAATTTTAAATAAATGATTTCTTACTGTATTATTTCGATTTATGTTCATTGTTAGAAGTTACATAATATATATTTTTATGAATTAATATTAATGAATGTGAAGAATTTGAAAAATTTGATATTCAAAAGATTTGAGAATTTTTTATGAATTGTGTATTTCAATTTAAGAAAAATAATAATTCCTTTATTTAATTTTTATTTTTCTAAGTTTTTAATAAATTGCTAACAGAATAAAGAGATTTTGAAGATTTTTCGTTTGTGCTGCCATCTTTTGCAATGATCAGCAAATAATTTTTTATACAATAAATATCGAAAATTTCTATTTATATTATATTTTCCTGTATTTATTATAATTATGTATTTTTTAAAAATAAAATCATTGTAAAAATTTTTATCTTAAATAATTTTTAATAATAAAATTCTTTAATTACTGTCATAATTATCATAATTAATTATCAATTAAATTATTTGGATGCATTTATGGAGATCCGATTTACGATAACTTCTATTAACACAATAATTCATCTCATATCCAATTTTTACTCACGAAAAACACATTTTAAGTAACAATAAAAAAGTATAGTTAAATTATTTACATTTATTTTTTTGATTGAACCAAAAACAGTAATAATTTATTATAAAATAATAATTTTTTAATTGTATTCAAGAGTTATTTTTGTTTCAGATCAAATAAAAGTCATTACCGCACTTTTCTTACAAAAGTATTCGTTAAAATTTTTCATGAAACATAATGAATTTGTTTGTTAATTGAGGACTTTTATACTTTTTTGTTTTACTTTTAAAAGTTTAATAAAGTTTTTTTTTTACTTTTTATAAAATTTAAAAAATATTTCAAGTGACACGCAAAATTTCCTAATAATCAGATTGTTGAGTGATATTTATTCTCTTCTGAATACTGTAAATTTTACTATTTGTTTTTATTATGCTCTTCATTTTAATATTTACAATATAATTATTCACATATATATTTTAGCAAGTTAAAGATTAAAGAAAATACTATGATAAATGTCGACACATATTATTTATTTTATATAAATAAAATGGTTTTTTTAAGCAAAGTACATTATGTTAATTCAAATTTGTGAATAAATTGAAATTTGTTGTTAATGAATGAACAATAATTTTATTTTCCTCCTATATCCTCCACACACACACACATCGTATTTTCCTGTATATAATCCACGGATTATGTGTTGAAAATTTCTTGAATTTCGTTGTGTGTATTATACGGACCGCGGATAATCTGATAAAAAAACATGCTCCATCACAAAAAAGTTTTCAAAGAAATGCCAATTTCTTTTTATAAAATAAATAATAGGTGTCGCAATGACAGGGTTGACTTATTTCAGCTTAAATCAGCTTTGCCCAATAACGTTCAAGAGTAAATTCGGTTCTTTTGAGATATTACAGTTGCTATTCGCTGACGTTCTTTCGCATTTTGTCTTGCCGTGAGCTGTTTTGTTTGGAAATATTTTTATATCGTCATATGAAACATAAACGTTCAAATTACACAGCAGCTTTTAAATTAAAAACTATAAGGAAGGCAAGTAAAAATTGGCGACAAACATGTTAATGTAAAGTGAAAAATAAAGCAGACGCTGTACAAAAGAAAAGTGTATCCAATGCGTAGTTTGAAAATAACACATTCCTTTCATTTAATTATTAACGAAAATATTTTATTTTAAAAATATTCCTATAAGCTCATTTAAAACTTATGAAAAACTATAAATGAATAAGTTTTACTAGAATTTTCTCTCGAAATTATCGTTCATGACCGATCTCGTGCTTTCATCTCAGTTAATCGCATTTTGTGATGAAGTAGGTTCAAACAGATCTTTTACATAATAAAGGAAATGCTTTTTTTGTACAACTTATTATATATTTTTTTATCATGTTATATTTTATAAAACATCCACATAATCAGCAGCATATATTTTCAATTATTTATTTATTTATTTTGAATATTTGGTTGAGAGAAAAGCTAATTATTTAAATTGACATTTTTCTTGTACATTTCAAAAGACATCTTATGAATGATTATATAACAAGCATATATCCCACATTATTTTTTACGAATAATATTTATGTTTGATTGGTAAAATTAAATCAAGAAATAATTCTACTCCATAGCAATATTTTCTTACAGAACTAAAAATCACTACTAAAGGATATTGTTAATAAAAATTATTCCCTTAAACTTTAAAACACTTGTTCTTTTATTGCATAGTGTCGCCATCTACTGTTCTAAGTAAACATTACATGATCCATATACATGAACCATAGAAGCTTTTCAAAATAATTGTTAATTTTATCTGCCATTTGCATATTTTCCAGCAAATTATATTCCTTTTAATCATACAATTAAAGAAGGTTTTTATTATACATGTAGTGCTTGAGAATTCTTTTTCAAATGCATTCCTCTTATTTTTCAATAAATCTGATTTTTAATTCGTATTTTCTCAAAATTTAAAACAAATTTTTATTTCATATGTATTAAGACTGTATAAAAAATTTTTTTTTTTAATTATTTTGTCTTAAAAATGAATCTAAGTTAAACATAATATTAATTTGTAAAAGGGATAGAAAAAAGTTTTTTTTTTTTTCATTATTATGAGATATTTTTTTCTTCTTCATATATTTAAAATGCCTATGGCTCAGAGTATGCCATATTTTTAATAATTCCTTTGATTTGAAATGGTAAATCTATAATTAAAAATTTACTTAAACATGTTATATTATCTCACTTCAGGAATTTATACATAAGCAACACAAGCTACACATTAGGGAAAACATTATCTTAGAAAGACCCATTTAATATAGATTCAACATAAAAGCAGTGACTAATCAGCATTGACTAAGAATAGTTGAACTCC